>CM051234.1:533503401-533721438 GCA_027917425.1 Gastrophryne carolinensis | reverse complement strand
TTGCCTGTGTGTGCACTCACTTGGGATGCCACAAATAAGCTATACAGAAGTGATGTTTTGGTATAAATAGAAACCAGAGGCCCACCAGGGGATTCCCTGTGGGCCAGTCCGAGCCCTGTAATGACAGGTTCACTTTATCCCCTCCCCCCAGCGACGAGTACGCCGTGTTCCTCGGAGCCCGCAAGCTCTCCCAATGGCGACCCCCGTGCTTTTATCCCCAGCCACTATAACGGCAGCCTGGGACTTGTAGTCACCCCCCCCCCCCCCCCCCCCCCCCCCCCCCAGCCGTAGAGCACAATGGCAGACAGGGCAAGTGAAGGCGGAAGCAGCAGTCACACAGCACACATCCTGAGGAGACGTTACCGCGGCCATGGTGGCTACCCTCTGCCCGCCGCAGTCACGGAAACCTCCGCTCCAGCCTGCCCAGCACCGCGGCCGTTGTGACGGTGCAGGCGGGGTCCTCCTCCGTCTGATAGGAAGCCCACCTAGCCTGCTGGGCACCCTTCCTCACCAGCTCGGCCGCAACCAACCAATCAAAAGCGAGAGGCGGAGCAGCAGTGAGGTACGAGCACGGAAACGTGCGGCGTCCTAAAGATTGGTTGAGAAGACGGGAGCGTCGAGTGGATGGGCGGAGGCGCTGAGTGACGTTACTAAGTAAGAGGCGGGCTGCCCGGAGTTCTGGAATGTCGGGGAGCCGGGGTCGGGGTGAGGCAATGTTCCGCGTACTGAGCGGGTCGCTGAGGAGAGAGGCGGGGTAACCGGCTGGGAGCTGCGCTACCTAATCTGTGTGCCTTACCGCCTCCATCCAGCAGGGGCGCTATAGCCACAGTAATAATAGGTTACAGTACAGGCAAAAAAAGTAAAACGGACAAAAGATTCTTTCAGTCACCTGGCTTTTGGTCCGCTTTACGGACTATACGTGGGTTTTCCCCACATGACCTGCACATGTACTGTGGGATCACTGGGTTGGTTAGTACTGTGGGGTGTCATAGAGCGGGCATCTCAAATCTGCATGCCCTGGAGACAGCAAATCTAATTAGTTTTGAGCTGCTTTAAAGTGGACCAAAACCCAGAATTTCAACTATCCTGGGCTCTGGTCCTTACCCTTGGGGCACCCCGATGTGTAGACCCCTGGTAACTGGGATCACTGTGGACCTAAATCCATTTTCTATAAGATGTCTGTTTCCTTTCTCCTCTGCATTCATCATGTCTTAGTCCAGTTGAATAAAAGGTAACCAGGTCCTGAAAATAGTACCTGCCCTGCTGTGTGAAATTCCCCAGGTCGCCTCATACACTTACCTTGTTTCTCGGTCCAGTGGCGCATGTGCGAGCCGCATCCCCGCTGTCCCTCTAGCAGCTGTCCCTCTCGCTGTCCAGGCATTTGTGAATGGCCGGTGCGGGCACACTCCCTGTTAGAGGGTAGTGGGGGATGCAACCGTCAGCGCACTTGGAGTCAGTGGCTCTGAGCATGCTGATTGGACGAGCGGCCGAGCATGCTCTGTAGGACCGGGAAGAGGTAATTTGGCTTCGGTGATCTGGGGGGTTTCACTCAGCGGGGCAACCCCGATCAGGCTGTCCTGGGGGAAAGGAACAACACCCAGGATAGTCAAAATCTTGGGTTTTGGTCCACTTTAAAGATAAATCAGGAACTACGGAGTCTTTTTGAAAATGGATTGAAGTTTAGGACAGTTCAACGTGTAGCCCAAGACAATGGGACAACAATTGGGCTTGCCTTTAGTATAACTTTAATCTAGCCTGGACAGCTGCTCTAAATAGACAAACTGGCTGGGGGGAGGGATAGGCGACAGGCTAGACTCACTCTATTCATTTACTAATAGATCAAGGCAACTGGACTTGCTGTTTTCCTTTGCTTCACATGTTTTGTTATTTATCCCATTATTAGGAAATGCAGCTGGATAACTTGTGAAATGTGTTTAAGTAAAAAAAAAAATGCTATTGCAGTTGCCTAGAGGTATTCCTACAGATATACAGGAGCTAATTTTATTTGTTTATTTTGTAATTGTTTCAAATAAAATGAAAAAAGAATCATGGCCCTTCCTCCAGATTACCAGGCTGGTGCACCAGGCATAGTAAGCGCATGGTCAAAAAGCCAAACAGCCTGGCTCTGGCAACTTTCCAGCACCATGGCACTTTTCCTGGGGTGTCGACTAATATTTTATTTATATATAACAGTAATTGAAAACAGTAATTGAAAAGTTAACTAATAAAGAGATATATTGAGTAATAGATCAAGGCAACTGGACCTGCTGTTTTCTTTTGCTCCACATGTTTTGTTATTCATCCCACTGGATGTATGTGTGAATTTAACATTGCCTATTGGGAAAGGCGGCTGGATGAAAACGATCAAAGTAAAACAGCTATTGCATATATTTATTACTGCAAACCCACTGGAGTTAACGTTTTATTTATTTCATGTTACTGTTTCAATAAAAATGAAAACAAATGATGGCCCCTCCCTCCAGATTACCAGGCTAGTGCACCAGTCTGGTCCTGGCAACTCAATAGCCCCTTTAGTCCTTGGGCCAGGTTTGGTGCTCTACCTGGGGTGGCCTTATTTTGCCATATAAGACGCACTTATATTCCAGCAAAAGCTGGGGGGAAATCTCCATGCATCTTATAGGGTGAATGTGAAGGCTGCAAACCATCTCCCCCCAATCCCCGACCGCTGCTTAGTCGTTTAGTTTTTAAAAAAAAAAAACGTCATACCTGCACCACGATCCAGAAGAACGCTCCGCAGCCATCTGGTAGACTGTGAAGCCGACCACGTGCAGATTTCATCAATGACAGCGCACAGACTGTTGGAGCACGCTGTTTCAGAGAGTGATGGCTTCCGGATCACGGTGCATGTATGAAGTTTTTTTTTAAAACTAGATTCAGCGACGTTGGGATCTGCCACACTACCCTATTATGTTTTTTTTTGCATGCTGTCTATTATATGGGAAGGGGGCGATTCTGCATGCTGCTTGTTTTTAGGGATGGGGGTTCTGGCACATTACCCTGTTATGGAGGAATTCTGCACACTGTCTGTTACATGGGGAGGGGGAGCCTATACTGCCTGCTGCTTGATTTTGGTTATGGGGGATCTGCCACACTACCTGTTATAAGGGTGATTTGGGGGATTCTGCTATGTCCTGTTCTGGAGGGGTTTAGGACAACATTTGGTTCAGAGTATTTTTTTTTCTTTTTTCCTTCTCCAAATCCTAGGTGCGTCTTATGGGGTGAAAATACGTTATTTAAAGTGGACCAACCCCCAGGGGGGATTGGCCCGGAAATCTATAAGATTCCCGGACCGATCAGATCCCTCCCCGCGGGGCATCCGAAATCGGGATGTCCAGCGGGGAGGAACCCCCCAGGAGGCCCACAAACCTTACCTCAGCCCCGTTCCATCAGCGCATGCGCGAGCCGCTACCGCGTCTCGCGCTTCCCTCTAGCAGGGCGCGCACCCGCGCCAGCCGTTTGTGAATGGCCGGTGCAGGCGCGCTCCCTGTTAGAGGGAAGGGCGAGACGCGGCCTCCAGCGCTCAGAGCCAGCTGAGCTGGTATGCGCGTCCAGGCGGCCTTGGACGCGCATACCACAGCGGCTCTGAGCGCTGTGATTGGCTGGCGCGGTCACGTGGGAGCGGGGAGAGGTGAGTTTTTTGGGGCTTTCTGGAGGGTTTCAGACAGCGGGGCACCCCCGATCGGGGTGCCCCACCGAAGTGGACCAAAACCCAGGATAGTCAAAATCCTGGGTGTTGGTCCACTTTAAAAATATAACGTTAATTCTGCATGTCTTTTACACTGATAAAAATAAACATGCTGGAAGTTGCTAGCCTGTTTTCTTTTTTTGGGGGGGGGGGGGCATAAAGGAATGTGCTGAGAATGTTTTACACCTTCTTAGGGCAGTTGTAAAAAATGTGTTCCAAAGAGTAGTAAAAACAGTGCTGAATCACATGTGGAGGCTGATTCACTACTAGCGCCAGGTATTGCCAGATTAGCATCTGTATAGCGGCGCTTAGAGCGACCGCTAGTAGACGCTGTAAGCGGGTTGCGATCGTTGTAGTAACCTGGCCCGCACTGATGAATGTGATGCGTGTTGGGCGCTGTAACAACAGTACAGCGCTACAGCGAGCGAGAGGTAGCGCCTGCTCAGTGCGTCCAGCATTTGGCGCTCCACGCCATATTTAAAGTGGACCAACACCCAGGGGTGATCTTATAGATTCCCGGGCCGATCACCTCCCTCACCGCGGGACATCCGAGATTGGGATGTCCCGCGGGGTGAAACCCCCCCCAAAAACCTTACCTTATCGGTAAGGCCGTCTCCCGCGTGCCCCTCTAAACGTGCGCGCGCCCGCCGTTTGTGAATGGCCGGCGCGGGCGCTCGCCCTGTAAGAGTGACGTGCAGGAGGCGGCGGCGGACACACTGTCTTGTCCGTCGCTGTCACCCGCTTGTCCGTCGGCGGGGATTGGACGACGCGGTCACGTGGGAGCGTGGTGAGGTGAGTTTTTGGGGCTTTCTGGGGGGTTTCACACAGCGGGACACCCCCAATCGGGGTGCCCCCCCGAAGTGGACCAAAACCCAGGATAGTCAAAATCCTGGGTGTTGGTCCACTTTAACAAAACACTAGACACACAGAGCGCCAGACGCTGTGTGATTAAAGTCTGTTTTTGAACACATATCCACCAGTAACAAAGTGAAAACACATGGAATGACATTGTTTTAACACACCGTGCCAGACCTGTAATGACAATTCTGCATAAAAATATAAAATGTCCCAAAAATGTATAAAATTGTTTGCTGCTAGGATAGGTCACACAATGATTTGAGCAAAAGAAAAAGTTTTAATTGCCAAACACGCTATTTAAACAAACAAATAAATGCCCATTGAAATGTATGGGAGAGCTGCACTGAGCGAAAGGTAATACGTGGTGCTCCTGAGCCTAGAGCGCCGATGATATACACTGAGCCGCCTGTAGTAATACATGTGACGCTACATGGCGCTGTTAGAGGCGCTCACCAGATTCGCTTTCTTAAATGTGGTTTTGCGTACAGCACCCGGCCAAGATTATACAGATTTGCCGATTTCTTTTCTTTTAGCATTGAACAAATTGGCAATAAAAAATGGCTATCAAAGAATTAATCAAGAGAATGATGGAGGTGGCAACTGCAGACTATCTGTACATATATGGTTAATGTGTTAGCTACCAATTTATTTGTAATACTGTTTAAGTGAGATTTTTAATTTTAAAGTGGACCTCCAGTCAAGAAAATAAAGTTGAGTAATTTGCTCCCCTATCGCCCCCCCCCCCCCCCTTAGACGATCAGTGGTGTATGCTGTTTTAGAGAGCTTAAAGTGGATGGAAACCCATATTTGGGTCTACCGCGCAATGTGTGGGCCCCCGCCCAAGCAGCTGCTGTTGCCAGCAATTTTGAGGGAGCCTATTGTGACGAGGTGCAGCCGGCCGGCCGCATCCCTAGCACGCTGTTTGGGCACGCACTCCCACGCCATTCAGAAAGGCTGGGCGCAGGAGAGTGCGCGCCCGCACAGAAGCCGGGGCAGCACACTGGGGGGTTTAACACAGCATGGCATTCAGTGCAGGATGCCCCAGGGGTAGGTTAGCGGCCGAGCCTGGAATCTTTGAGATTCCAGGGCCAGGCCCAGGGCTGTATTTACCATTAAGCAACCCTAGGCACGCGCCTAGGGTGGTAACCTGGTAGAGGGGGAGGGTGCTGTCCTTATTACTACAGTAAAGAAAAGAAATTAAAACTCACATAGCCAGAACATTATTGCCTCCTAACAAGCACCCCTCCCCAGCCACAGAAGGATTCAGAGTGTATTTGCCTGAAGGAGGGGTGCAATCAGTAGAACACAAGCCAGAGCATCGCCCCTTGTGATTTCTGTATGTCAAAACGCAGTAAAAGATGGAACATGCTTGCCTGCTTCTTTGCATTTCGCCCCTTTGTGCCCTCTTGCCCATTGGACCGTTTCCCCTTACACACCTTGTTTTTTATATGGACCGTGGCCTAACTTAAAAAAAGGGGGCACAAGCACTTAAAGTGCTTAGGGCACCATGAACACCAAATACAGCCTTGGCCAGGCCGCTTGAGTTTTGACCCCCTTTATCCCCATGCAGATGGATGAGGGCCTTTGCTAGCACAGACACACTGCAGTGGAGCTGGAAGCTTCCCTATGATCAGTCCAACCAGCAAGAGAGAGATTTTACACAGAATGTTAAAAGGAAATAAAATCCTTCTGTCTCTGGCTGCATTGATATAGCGTTGAACAGCATGGCTGCAGTGTTTCTGTGTGATGTTTCTTCACACAATGCAGGCTGTCTGGAGACTGGGGTTTCGCTAAAACTGGCCCACACCAAATGGAGAGAGATATTTACCGGGTTACACACACTGAATACTGAATCACCAGCTGCTGGAGGGGATGAATGTAACTATGTATCAATGTAAGTCAATGGCCTCTGCTGCCACAGAGCATTTCGGTTGTTTACAATGTTGATACAATATTTTAGGACCTTTCTGAGGAGTGATGATTCATTACAGGTGATAACTTTTTACTTCTAACTGGAGATAAAGCATTATTTCAATGAGATTTAGGGTAATTTGTGGGGCAGGCTTTTTTTAAACGCATGGCTGTCAAAGTTGTTACAAAATGCCCGCCCCCATGCAGTTTATTAGCATAGAATCTGCCTGCTATTCCACAATTTCTGCATGGAGTTAAGATCTCTCAAATAGCTGACATCGCTGATTTCCAGAGGAGGGTTTAAAGTGATTGGCAAGTCAAAAGTTAAAAAACAAATATCAGTAGCTTAACCTACATTGAGTCCCTCCAGCACTCTCCTTCCTGCTATGTCTGTCTACTTAGTGAGGAAATCACGTCCTCATTCAACTTTCAGTCTCCACCCTACTGACCTGGTCCTCCAATCAACCTTCAGTGGACTGAGAACAGAAACACCCCCCCCCCCCCCGCCAGAAGTTCTGATTGGCTGCCTCTCTCTGCAGCTATGAAACCCCACTATCGTCTCTGGTTACACTATGTGCTGGCAGGCTGGAGATGCTCTTAGCTTGCAGCATCTCTCACTCCCTTTTTCTGGCCACACTATGTGCTGACAGTAATAACTAAAGGCACAACAATGCACTTATTATTTTTACATGCACAACAATGCACTTATTATTTTTACTATGATATATGTAAAGCACACAGTGTGCTTACATCACATCGCTGTTGCCACACCCACTGTTTCTCCTCATTTCATGCATCTCCAAAGCTCTAGTACTCTTACTAATAATTTAGGAACTTTTGGAAAACAGATTGAAGTCTGGGACAGTGCATTGTGTAGCCCGAGACAATAGGGTCGATTCTAAATGCAAAAGTTAATTGATTTCGGATCGGGAATCGGAAGTTTGGGTGGGTGTTAGTCATTTTTTCCTTTTTTTTTGGCCATTTCCGACTCGCGCGAACGTTCGAACGAATACGTATATGCTCTTACGATCATCAGAAGTTTTGCTAACAAAATTGGAAGTTTTACAACCAAATCGGAAATGTTCCCAACCAAATTGTAATTTTTCCGTTCGTTCCTAAAACTTCCGATAATTGGATGTGTTTCCATGTGATTCAGAGAGCTGATTCCCACCCTAAAAATCCGTTTAATTTAAAATCCACTTCCGACACCTTTGAGGAGGAGTCTGCGCGCCTTCAGCTCCAATGAACTGCATGTATCAGCATGGCCGAGGCCATAAATTGTATAGCAATGCATACCTGAATCAATACATTTCATGTATGCCTTCTAAAAGCATTTTAATGTGGACCTTAATTAGTCCTTTGCATGTAAACCTTTATTTTGCCACACATCCATATAATTGCGATTTATTTTTAAACTTATGTCCTTTGTTATTTTTTTTTTTTGGATTGTTGTTGTACTTGAATCTTAATTTGTTTTCGGATTTATTGTTGTAGTTGGCAACCTTTGCTTTGTGTAATTATTTTATCTTATCTTTGGTCAGATGCATCACACTTACTGAGGAGAGGAGAGTGGGATAAAGTGCAGGGTGCGGGTTACAGCTGTGTTTTGCTCAGAGACAGCAGAGCTGGGGGCCTTGAAAGGTCAGAAATCCCAGAATGCAGAGCAACACAGTCACAAGGCCCTTTCTGTTTGCAGGCTGCCTTATATTACCTGACCCGCCATCTTGGCTGTTTCAAGGCTCATAACATGCAGAAGATGCTGGGTGTTTTAAAAATTTGGAGAGCAATCTGTATGTACAGGGTGTGGGTAACAACACAAAAAATTTAAAGTTGTACCATTTGAAACCAAAAATTTAAATTAAAAAACGCAAGTAAAAAATGCCAGTTCAAAATAAAAAAAAAAAAAAAAGTATGATTTACTTTTAGAAATACATTCATTAATGGTTGGTTACCACAAAACGAATGAAATAAAGAAAAAGCAGAAATGAAGATTCGCCTGAGCGCACAGTGGTTTGGGTCAGTTTTAGGGGTGAGACATGGAAGATGTAAGAAAGTGCAAAGTGATTTAGCTAAGCATTGTAGAAGAAGTGAGTGAGCCAAATATGTAGGCAGCACTTTAATGAGTTAAGTTTGTAGTGTGCAGGCGCAAGATCATAAGGATTTTCGTCCGGACAAAAAAGGAAAAAGGGCAAAATCCGAAACCTGAGAAATGAAACGGAAAAGTCAGGATGGAAACTGACATTCAACTGATTCACTAACTGCCATACGAACGGACGGAAAACTTACACACGGTTTGAAATGCATTATAGAATCGCTCGAATGTTCATACGAAATCGGAAAATTTACACCAAAAAACACAGATCGAAAAAATACTAACGTTTTTGGTGTTTCTCTGAATCGACCCTAATGTGAGAACAATTGGTCTGGCCTTTAGTATATCTTTAGGAGAGCAATTTACTTAACTTTGATTTTTTAAATGGAGGTCTGCTTTAACAAGTGCAATAAACATATTTGTACCAGCCTTTGGCCAAAAATCACCTGTATGGGATATTTTTACAGATGAGATACGTAATATTTACAGTGAAGTGAGGCTATTTTTTTAGGAATCAAATAAAATGCCAAATTGTTCTTTATCTAATTTTGTTTATTTTTATTTTTTTTTAGAAATTGTATGTTTTATAGAAGCAGTTGCCATTATCTGCAATCTGTTGGCAACATACATCAAGAAGAGAGAAGCGAGTCCTGTACACACAGAACGCTGCTGCTGGGTACGTGTAATGTTGAGTGAGCTCACCACAGCAGTGGCCATAGCAGCAGTGTTCTGTGTGTACAGGGCTCACTGCTCTTCTTGGTGTACGTTGCCAAATGGCAACAGATTGCAGGTAGTGAAAACTTTTATAAAACGCACATTTTCATAGGAAAAAAATACTAGATCAGCTCAGCACCTTGAGCACATCATTTTGACACAGAAAGTGGAATACTCCATAAAAATGTTTTACTCCATAAAATGCACTTTGCCCCAAAAGTGTGCATGTCCACTTACCTTACGCCCACAGTCCTGGTTCTGGTGTGTGGGCATGGCCTATCGAAATAACCACTGTACACAGTCCATGCCCATCCACCAGTCAATAGGTGAGTGGACTTTGTTAAAGGAGGTGTATTGTGAAAATTTGTAATATTAAAAACCCATATAAATATGTTGGCTAATGAGAGGGGGGGGGGTCACTTATACACCTGAACTGAATAAAACTCCTAACAAGCTTGTGGTTTTCTTCTCCTGGTAGGAATAAAATCCAGGGGTGATAGGTTTGAGTGTATCAGGGGCACAGTTCCCCCCTTGTCTTGATTTCCACGTCCATCCATTAAAAGAAAGAAACAGTCCTGGCTGAATATTTCTTGATGCCAGGTGTATAAGTGACCTCTCCTCCCACCAGCATGTTCATATGGAATTTTATCATTGAACTATTTTTGTAAAGGAGTTATTCTCAGTGTGTCACACACCCCGCTTCCCCTTTAATTCTGACGATAGGGTTATCCTCCAGCAGGAGGCGACGTTGCAGAGAGAAGTCTTGAAAAACGAGCCCCTCCCGGTCTACATATACCTGGGACTTAACACCCAGCGTTTTCTCTCTGCAAGATGCGACAAGACAGAAGAAAGAAGTCTCCTTGCAGGTAGCGGGGTCAAACCCCGGCACCCCCCCCATGGTCTATTTCTGTCCAGCTACTTGTTTTTTATACTTGTTAAGGATATTGGAAGCCTCCCAGCCTAGGCTGCTGGCTGGGCAATGGTAGACGGCACCTCATGGTGCCTAGGAGCTTATCTCCTCCGCTCGTCCCCACGCGTGGGGCAACGCGGTTATCCGGCCGGTGATCCGGATTTGAGATGCCCCGTCCCGGTTCCCCCTTTAGCCTGCCTTCTCCCGCCTGGTCCCTTCTCCCTTAGCGTGGGGGGGGGGTGGCGTTTGTGGGGTGTCTATACTGGCTTTTTCTGACTAGATGGTGAGTGTGTTTGTGTGTATGATGGCAGCTTATGGGCCGGCGCTGCAGGTGTCCTCGGGCTGCGGGGGCTCCTTTTCGGATGAATTTGGTTGCACTGGTTTCTTTTTTTTTTTTTTTTGCGGGCGGGGTGCCTTTTTTCTGGCACCCACCTCGTTCGTACGGCGTCGCCATTTTTGTGAAGCCGTGGTGCTCGTCTTCTAGGGGGCGGGGCCGCGTTTCTACGCGGCCTGCGCTGTGCTGGCGTGAGCGGGGGGCGGGGCCGGAGTGCTTTGCGCGCTTTGTCCGACCCGCCCTTCGTCTTCCTCACTCCAGAGTCTGTCTGCCTGCCGTCCGGGTTCTGCTGAGGAGGGCTCTGGGAGGCTGATTGTGCAAGTATTGCTATGCCATTATGTCTGTTATCAAGCATGGTTCTGGGACTTGTTTCATGCATTTATATATACCTATGTTGTTGTGGCTCATATGGATGTAATTACCCCTATGATTGGTTGCACTGGCTCATTACTGTGCTGGTGCACTTTGTATAATGCCCATTGGGAATTTAGAGGGCTGCATGTTGATATTTTTAGGTATATATATATATATATATATATATATATATATATATATATATGTATGTGATTGGCAGTATACCTTGTGTATTTAATGTATAGTGTCTGTATGTGTGTGTTTGCTTGCTGCATACCTTTTTTCTGGAGGCTGATTGTGGTCTCTTTCCTACAAGTCCGGGGATTCCCGCGCTGCGGTGGGTCTCCCGGTCTGATATACCTGGCTAGTCTTATGGTTTAAAATCCTCCCACTCCCGGGACTTTAATTATAAAAGGGGCATCCCGGGTTGCTTATTGCGTAAATCCCTGGGTTATTGCGAATGCCATAATTTCACCATATGGAGGCTTCTGACATTACCGGAAATGGCTCTTCGGGGCTATCCAGGCTGTGTGGGGGTTGTGGGGCTCCGCTCCCAGGCGATGATGTCATAATATGTATTCCATGTGCACAGCGGAATATTGCGCGCCAGTTTGGCACTCCGGCTCCTGGCTCCTCGCAACCTCCGTCATCTCCGACGCCCCCCCACCTATTCCGGACCCCGTGTGACGTTGTCAAAGGTGGGGATTCGCAATCCGAGATGTGCGCACGGTTGGCCAGCTTCGAGAAGATGTTTTCCGCCGCGGTGGCTCAGAAGGCTACGGCTAAGCGGAAGCACCTTTCTCCGGCATCGCTTGTTCCGGAGGATGAGGTGTTGGAAGTGTTGGATTGGTCCGATTGTACCCCAGCTGAGGAGGGGGAGCTCCTAGAGGAGTCGGACGAGCCTGCAGACCAGCAATTGTTTGGTACCGCTGGCGATCAGGCTGCGGGGGTGTTCCTTGACACTCCTTCCATTTTGGCTCAAATGTTTGAGATTTTGGCCTTGGATCCGCCTGAGGCGCCCCCCCGCCAAAGGGTGAGTTGTTTGATGTGCCCAAGCCGCGTTTGGTGTTTCCCAGACAACACTTTGTGAGGGTTGTCCTCAAGGAATGGGAACAGCCTACGCGCCTTGTTGGAGTTCCTCCTAGTTGGGATAAGCGTTATCCCTTTCCGGAGGATTTGGTGAAGCTTTGGTCTGTTCCCCCTGACGTCGATGCCCCCGTGTTGGGGCTGTCTAACACGGCTGTGTTGCACTCCCCTGACACTACTACCATTAAGGATGGTGAGGATCGTCGGATTGATCAATTGGCTCGCCATAGTTTTATCAGTGCTGGATCGGCACTGCGGCCGGTTTGTGCTTCGGCGCTTCTTTTGATGGCTGTCAGGTCCATTGTTAGAGATTTGTACGCAGATCTTGATCCCACTTGTGATGAGTTCTCACAGTGTGAGTTGTTTATTTCCTTTGTCATGACCGCCCAGGACGATGCACTTACGATGTGTAGCAGGACCGCGGCCCTGTTGGTTGCTATTCATCGGTCGGTGTGGCTACGTCAGTGGACGGCGGACTTTAGCTCTAAGAAGTCGCTTACAGCTCTTCCTTTTGTGGGTTTGCGCCTGTTTGGCCACAAATTGGATTCGGTTACCAAGGGTGGTAAGTTGCCTCAATGCAAGAGCCTCGACGTTCCTTTCGGGGAGCGGCTTCTTTTAGTCCCTCCTTTCGGGGAGCCAGAGCGGGCAGAGGGGCCTCCTTTCCCGCTACCAGGGGTACAGGTTGGACCCGGGGGAGGGGCCGTGGCCTTCCCGGTCAGTACTGGGGCGCCAAGCCCAAGCCTGCTGGCAAGCCTGCTCAGCAATGAGGGAGTGCCCTCACCCGTGCGGGTGGGGGGACGATTGCGACACTTCTCCCAGGTTTGGGACCAGGAGGTTCCAGTGGATCCGGGAGGTGGTGTCGTCCGGTTACAACATGGAGTTCGAGTCTTGCCCTCCTTCACGTTTTTTCCGGTCTCGGGTGCCCACCGATCCTTTGGCCGCGCAGGGGCTCCTGGCGTCGGTGAAGAATCTTCTGGAAATGGCGGTCATCCAGCCAGTGCTGCACTTGGAAGTGGGCCTCGGGTATTACTCCAATCTCTTCACAGTGCCCAAGAAGGACGGGTCGGTTCGCCCCGTTCTGGATCTGAAGTACCTCAACAGGTTCATCCGCACACGGAAGTTTCGCATGGAAACTCTGCGATCGGCCATCAGTTCTCTTCGGCAGGGGGACTTCATGACGTCCATAGACATCAAGGATGCTTACCTTCATGTTCCCATCTGTCAGGCTCATCAACGTTTTCTTCGGTTCGTGATGGAGGATCAGCATTTTCAATTCGTGGCACTTCCGTTTGGCCTTACCTCGGCTCCAAGAGTGTTCACCAAGGTGCTGGCAGGGGTGATGGCCATTCTCAGAACTCAAGGCATTCGCATCGTACCTTATCTGGACGACCTTCTCATCATGGCTCCTTCTCTCAATCAATCGGAGACGGACACCAGGACGGTGGTCTCCACTCTGGAAAGCTTCGGTTGGGTGATCAACTATCCTAAGTCCTCCCTCGCCCCGGCCAGGGTGGCGTCCTTTCTGGGAATGCGGTTGGATTCTTGTCAACACAGGGTGTTTCTGCCTCAATCCAAGATTTTTCTGATTCAGGAATTTGCTCGGTTCCTTCTTTCCAATCCTCGACTGTCCATCCGTCTGGGGATGAGACTGGTAGGGTTGATGGTTGCCTCTTTCGAGGCAGTTCCTTTTGCTCAATTTCACACAAGGACGCTTCAGCTTCATCTGTCGCCGTCTTGGGACCGGCGACCACGGTCGTTGGATCGGCCCTTCCAGTTGTCCTCCCGGGTCCGGCAGTCCCTTTAATGGTGGTTGGTCTCGACCAATCTCTTGAGGGGCAGGTCTTTTCTGACTCCTCTTTGGGAAATCGTCACCACGGACGCCAGTCTTTCGGGATGGGGGGGATTCTGGAAGGATCTTCAGTTTCGGGGGCAGTGGGGGCCTCGAGAGGCCCACTTGCCCATCAATGTTCTGGAACTGAGAGCCATCCGTCTAGTTCTTTTTCATTTGACTCAGCATGTTCTGGGCCTTCCGGTTCAGGTTCGCTGGTTGACAATCGGACAGCGGTTGCTTACATCAATCATCAGGGAGGGACTCGCAGTCTGGGTGCCCTCAGAGAGGTGTCCCTGATCCTGACCTGGGCGGAGGCCCATGTTCCTTGTCTCTTGGCAGTTTACATTCCGGGTGTGGAAAACAGGGAAGCGGATCTGTTGAGCAGGTGCTCTTCCCGTCTGGGGGAATGGTCTCTCCATCCTCAAGTTTTTCGGTCTCTGTGTCTCCGGTGGGGGACCTGTTTGCCTCTCGTCAGGATCCTCTGGCTCTGGCGGTGGCCGCCATGTCTCTGAGCTGGGGGGAACTGGGGTTTCTGTACCTTTTTCCTCCGATACCCATGCTAGGCAAGGTGGTACGGAAGCTGGCTCTGGAAAGGGTGTCCGCCATTCTCGTGGCTCCAAGGTGGCCAAGGCGAGTATGGTTCGCAGACATCGTTCGGCTGGCGGTGGATCAGGTCATTCTGCCTCTTCGGCCCGATCTGCTCACTCAGGGTCGGCTGTGTTACCCCAATTTACCAACGCTGGGTTTGACGGCTTGGCTGCTGAAACCTTCATTTTGAAGGAGGAGGGTCTTTCTGACTCGGTTGTTAAGACTCTTATCTGTGCCCGGAAGAGGTCTTCTTCTACCATCTACTATAGGACTTGGAGAGCTTATATCGCTTGGTGTGAGCTTAGATCTTTGCCTTGTAGGGTCTTTTCAGTTTCCAGGATTTTGGATTTTCTGCAATCAGGGCTGGACTCTGGTCTCCAGCTGAGTACTTTGAAAGGGCAGGTTTCTGCCTTGTCTATCTTTTTTCAGAAGCCTTTTGCGCTTCATCCTTTAGTCAAAACTTTTTTCCAGGGGGTTACGCATGTGCGGCCTCCCAGGAAGCCATTGCTCCCTGTTTGGGACTTGAACTTGGTTCTTTCTGCTCTTCAGGCTCCTCCCTTTTGAGCCCTTGCAGGATATTGCTCTTTCTACCTTGACTCAGAAGATTGCCTTCTTGGTGGCTATCACTTCGGTTCGGCGTGTCTCGGAGTTGGCGGCCTTGTCGATTCAGGCGCCCTACTTTGAGAGGCATCAGGACAAGGTGGTTTTTCGTTTCAAACCGGACTTTCTTCCTAAGGTTGTTTCTACTTTTCATTTGAATCAGGATATTGTTCTTCCCTCCTTGTGTCCTAAGCCTAAGAATGACAAGGAGAGGGTTTTGCATTGTTTGGATGTGGTACGCTGTGTTAAGTACTATTTGCTTACTACTTCTCCTTTTCGTAAGACTGATGCCTTTTTTGTTTTGCCCTGTGGGCCTAGGAAGGGTTTGGCTCCGGCTAAGTCTTCCATTAGCAAATGGATTCATCAGGCGGTTGTTGGGGCCTATTTGGCCAAGGGGAAGGTTCCCCTTTTCGTATCACTGCTCATTCTACTCGTGCTGTTGGAGCGTCTTGGGCTTTTCAGCACTAGGCTTCTGTTGAACAAGTTTGTAAGGCTGCTACTTGGTCTTCCGTTCATACTTTTTCTAAGTTTTACAAGGTTGATGTGCGGGCTTCAGCGGATGCTGTGTTTGGCCGCAAGGTTCTGCAGACTGCAGTCATTTAAGTTATGCTTCATTTTACTGTCGGAGACCCACCCCTTGTGGACACTGCTTTTGGATGTCCCTATCGTCAGAATTAAAGGGGAAGCGGGGTGTGTGACACACTGAGAATACCATTTTGTGAGTACTCACCTGTAAAATGGATATTGTCAGTGTGTCACACACCCCGCTTCACCCGCCCTTTTTTGGTATCCTGGATCCTCTATATGTTGAAGCTTCCTTTATTTTATTTTGAGGGTTACCGTTGGATTTCCTGGTACCTTGTCTTACTGCTGTTTGGATTCACTGGGTGTTAAGTGGGAGGTCCCAGGTATATGTAGACCGGGAGGGGCTCGTTTTTTCAAGACTTCTCTCTGCAACGTCGCCTCCTGCTGGAGGATAACCCTATTGTCAGAATTAAATGGGAAGCGGGGTGTGTGACACACTGACAATATCCATTTTACAGGTGAGTACTCACAAAATGGTATTTTTCTTCTATTACCACCATACACCATTGTAAGCAGTTTAACCATAAGCATGTAGGACCATGGCATTGTATGCAATGTGAGGATTGTATATTATATATTTCTGTCCCATATTATGTCTGTTATGTCTATTATGTATTGTTTTGTATGCGCCTTAGAATATTGTCTATTTATGACTAGATGGAGATCTCTTTGACCCTCATTGTCCGTGCTGTTCTTTATGTTGGGCCTACATTTCTCATTATCTGTGCCCCATTGACTGTACCAGGGCCCAGTCCCTCCATTGTTGGTGCCTGGGTCCAGATCCTCCATTGTCTGCTCTGGGTCCCAAACCCTCCATTGTCTGCACTAGGGCCGGGCGCTCCATTGTTGCACCAGGGTTCAGATCCTCCATTGTCTGCACTGGGGACCAACCCTCTATTGCCTGCACTGGGGACCAACCCTCCATTGCCTGCACTGGGACCAGGCCATCCGTTGTCTATCTTGATGTGTACATCTGCCCTGTGTTTCCGCTTGCAAAGTCTGCGACCACAATGGGACTGCCCAAGACATAGTGTACCCTCCTCTATCTTGAGCGCTGCTGAAGATGTTACAGACTCTCTGTTGAGGACTGGACTTCTTACGACGAAGGTGGTTGGCGACATGCCTCTCTGGTGGTGCAGACGGATTGTATTGTCACGTATCTTCGTATCTAGTCAGTTACTCTGCTTCCCGATCCCCAACCCTTGTCCTGACTCCCAGACCAGTAAATTCACAAACCTCCTGGAATGTCCAGCCATTCAGTATCTAGAAGCAAACTGCTCCCCTCACACTCAATCACAGGGGTTAAAACAGTAATTTGTTCTGGCAGCGAATTTGTTCTAGGATACTACATCTGTGCAGACTTGCTATGGCTGCTGCCTGCACTGCCCTGACATCGAGCTTACTGCCTGCACTGCCCTGACATCGAGCTTACTGCCTGCACTGCCCTGACATCGAGCTTACTGCCTGCACTGCCCTGACATCTAGCTTACTGCCTGCACTGCCCTGACATCTAGCTTACTGCCTGCACTGCCCTGACATCTAGCTTACTGCCTGCACTGCCCTGACATCTAGCTTACTGTCTGCACTGCCCTGACATCTAGCTTACTGTCTGGACTGCCCTGACATCTAGCTTACTGTCTGGACTGCCCTGACATCTAGCTTACTGCCTGCACTGCCCTGACATTTAGCTTACTGCCAGCACTGCCCTGACATTTAGCTTACTGCCTGCACTGCCCTGACATTTAGCTTACTGCCTGCACTGCCCTGACATTTAGCTTACTGCCTGCACTGCCCTGACATTTAGCTTACTGCCTGCACTGCCCTGACATTTAGCTTACTGCCTGCACTGCCCTGACATTTAGCTTACTGCCTGCACTGCCCTGACATTTAGCTTACTGCCTGCACTGCCCTGACATTTAGCTTACTGCCTGCACTGCCCTGACATTTAGCTTACTGCCTGCACTGCCCTGACATTTAGCTTACTGCCTGCACTGCCCTGACATTTAGCTTACTGCCTGCACTGCCCTGACATTTAGCTTACTGCCTGCACTGCCCTGACATTTAGCTTACTGCCTGCACTGCCCTGACATTTAGCTTACTGTCTGCACTGCCCTGACATTTAGCTTACTGCCTGCACTGCCCTGACATTTAGCTTACTGCCTGCACTGCCCTGACATCTAGCTTACTGCCTGCACTGCCCTGACATTTAGCTTACTGCCTGCCCTGACATTGAGCTTACTGCCTGCACTGCCCTGACATCTAGCTTACTGCCTGCACTGCCCTGACATCTAGCTTACTGCCTGCACTGCCCTGACATCTAGCTTACTGTCTGGACTGCCCTGACATCTAGCTTACTGCCTGCACTGCCCTGACATCTAGCTTACTGCCTGCACTGACATCTAGCTTACTGCCTGCACTGCCCTGACATTGAGCTTACTGCCTGCCCTGACATTGAGCTTACTGCCTGCCCTGACATCTAGCATACTGCCTGGACTGTTCTGACATCTAGCTTACAGCCTGGACTGCCCTGACATCTAGCTTACTGCCTGCACTGCCCTGACATCTAGCTTACTGCCTGCACTGCCCTGACATCTAGCTTACTGCCTGCACTGCCCTGACATCTACCTTACTGCCTGCACTGCCCTGACATCTAGCTTACTGCCTGGACTGCCCTGACATCTAACTTACTGCCTGCACTGACATCTAGCTTACTGCCTGCCCTGCCCTGACATCTAGCTTACTGCCTGCACTGCCCTGACATCTAGCTTACTGCCTGCACTGCCCTGACATCTAGCTTACTGTCTGGACTGCCCTGACATCTAACTTACTGCCTGCACTGACATCTAGCTTACTGCCTGCCCTGCCCTGACATTGAGCTTACTGCCTGCCCTGACATTGAGCTTACTGCCTGCCCTGACATTGAGCTTACTGCCTGCCCTGACATCTAGCATGCTGCCTGGACTGTTCTGACATCTATCTTACTGCCTGCACTGCCCTGACATCTAGCTTACAGCCTGGACTGCCCTGACATCTAGCTTACTGTCTGCACTGCCCTGACATCTAGCTTACTGCCTGGACTGCCCTGACATCTAGCTTACTGCCTGGACTGCCCTGACATCTAGCTTACTGCCTGCACTGCCCTGACATCTAGCTTACTGCCTGGACTGCCCTGACATCTAGCTTACTGCCTGGACTGCCCTGACATCTAGCTTACTGTCTGCACTGCCCTGACATCTAGCTTACTGCCTGCACTGCCCTGACATCTAGCTTACTGCCTGCACTGCCCTGACATCGAGCTTACTGTCTGCACTGCCCTGACATTTAGCTTACTGCCTGCACTGCCCTGACATCTAGCTTACTGTCTGGACTGCCCTGACATTGAGCTTACTGCCTGCACTGCCCTGACATCTAGTTTACTGTCTGGACTGCCCTGACATCTAGCTTACTGCCTGCCCTGACATCTAGCTTACTGCCTGCACTGCCCTGACATCGAGCTTACTGCCTGCACTGCCCTGACATCGAGCTTACTGCCTGCACTGCCCTGACATTGAGCTTACTGCCTGCACTGCCCTGACATTGAGCTTACTGCCTGCACTGCCCTGACATTGAGCTTACTGCCTGCACTGCCCTGACATTGAGCTTACTGCCTGCACTGCCCTGACATTGAGCTTACTGTCTGCACTGCCCTGACATCTAGTTTACTGCCCACACTGCCCTGACATTGAGCTTACTGCCTGCACTGCCCTGACATTGAGCTTACTGCCTGCACTGCCCTGACATTGAGCTTACTGCCTGCACTGCCCTGACATCTAGTTTACTGTCTGGACTGCCCTGACATCTAGCTTACTGCCTGGACTGCCCTGACATCTAGCTTACTGCCTGCACTGCCCTGACATCTAGCTTACTGCCTGCACTGCCCTGACATCTAGTTTACTGTCTGGACTGCCCTGACATCTAGCTTACTGCCTGCACTGCCCTGACATCGAGCTTACTGCCTGCACTGCCCTGACATCTAGCTTACTGCCTGCACTGCCCTGACATCTAGTTTACTGTCTGGACTGCCCTGACATCTAGCTTACTGCCTGCCCTGACATCTAGCTTACTGCCTGCACTGCCCTGACATCGAGCTTACTGCCTGCACTGCCCTGACATCGAGCTTACTGCCTGCACTGCCCTGACATTGAGCTTACTGCCTGCACTGCCCTGACATTGAGCTTACTGCCTGCACTGCCCTGACATTGAGCTTACTGCCTGCACTGCCCTGACATTGAGCTTACTGCCTGCACTGCCCTGACATTGAGCTTACTGTCTGCACTGCCCTGACATCTAGTTTACTGCCCACACTGCCCTGACATTGAGCTTACTGCCTGCACTGCCCTGACATTGAGCTTACTGCCTGCACTGCCCTGACATTGAGCTTACTGCCTGCACTGCCCTGACATCTAGTTTACTGTCTGGACTGCCCTGACATCTAGCTTACTGCCTGGACTGCCCTGACATCTAGCTTACTGCCTGCACTGCCCTGACATCTAGCTTACTGCCCACACTGCCCTGACATTGAGCTTACTGCCTGCACTGCCCTGACATTGAGCTTACTGCCTGCACTGCCCTGACATTGAGCTTACTGCCTGCACTGCCCTGACATTGAGCTTACTGCCTGCACTGCCCTGACATTGAGCTTACTGCCTGCACTGCCCTGACATCGAGCTTACTGCCTGCACTGCCCTGACATTTAGCTTACTGCCTGCACTGCCCTGACATCGAGCTTACTGCCTGCACTGCCCTGACATCGAGCTTACTGCCTGCACTGCCCTGACATCGAGTTTACTGCCTGCACTGCCCTGACATCTAGTTTACTGCCTGCACTGCCCTGACATCGAGCTTACTGCCTGCACTGCCCTGACATCTAGCTTACTGCCTGCACTGCCCTGACATCGAGCTTACTGCCTGCACTGCCCTGTCATCTAGCTTACTGCCTGCACTGCCCTGTCATCTAGCTTACTGCCTGCACTGCCCTGACATCTAGCTTACTGTCTGCACTGCCCTGACATCGAGCTTACTGTCTGGACCAGGTGAGGGAGGGTCAGGGAGGCAGTTTCCTTCTAGACTTTAGAGCCTGTTTTGAAGATTTGATGTATTCCCCATAAATGAGAGAGCAGATACCTAATGATATGCAGTAAATGAATATTATTCTATAAAGCACCCCACCACTTTTCTGCATGAGTAACATTAGATGTATTATTCATATAATTATTATTACATTACCATGAAAGTGAAGAAATAAAAACTGTGAGATGTATTTGAGGGCATCAAACATCACTCTAAAAATATATACAATATTGCTAATAAAAAGAGGAATCTGTGTTATGCGCTCATCTTCTCAGCTTTCCATATCGCATACTGTTTCTGATACTTAGACTCCTGGAAGGTCCTTTCTACCAGCCAAGTAAACTCCGAATTTTGTTCTTCCAAGGCATTAATGAGACTTATCGGAAAGGGAGTCCTGTCTCTTGGCAGGTAATTGTCTTTTGGTCTCACTGGGATCACAGTGTTATATTTATGATCATTGTTAATGGAATTGATTAACATGGCATGCGACTGGAACTCGCACCAGGTTTCTTTGACAAAGTTCTCTGTAAGTAATATAATAGTCCAGGCCGATCCATTGACTGCATCTTCCAGGGTTTTTAGTATATGCTGTCCTGCCGGCATTTCTGCAAATATAAGACCTGGCTTCACCTGTAAAGTGTCTTGCAGCAAAGTCTTCATTCTTAAGGCATCACTGATGTCCGATTCAGCGTGAAGGATGACAAATTTATAAAACACAGCTTCGTTATCCTCATTGGTGGAGTCCAATGAAACAGTCTGTGGTGGTATCGATAGGTCTTCAGAAGATAAGCATGCACTTACTACAGTCTGGTCAGCAGCTTCCCCCATGCTGATCTCTATTTTACGATCCTTGGTGGCATGTTGGCAAGGCTTTCTACGTGATTTGCTGTTACCCATAATATTAACTCTTTTCCAGTTTTCTTAAAATACAGGTAAAATGTATACTGGATAGATTAGTGGATAACCTAAACAATAAAAAAAGAAAATAATGAAATATGTAATGCACACATTTTGCACAAAGACAAAAATAATTAAAAGCATCCGTTGTTGAGTGTATTAGATACAGGGCCCCTAATATTGCAGGATATTAGAATTAGGCCAGGAGTCCCTAACAATTATTTTTGCTTATGGTAACAAATGTGTGTTTTATGAAGCAGTTTTTACTACCTGCATTGTGTTACTATGGCAACTGAACACCAAGTCTGTACACCAAGATCTACAAAAAGAGTGCTATACACACTTGTTCTCACTCACAGTTGTGTGAATTGGCAAGAATCTGGCGATATGATGCGTATCGTGATACACATATGACAATACGATATATCCCCATTCTGTCTCAAAGATGATTTGTTTAATTCAATTTTATTTTTCATTTAAAAAAAATGTCATGGGGGGCATTTTCTTTGGGGAATGTTAAGGGTTAAAAATCCCCAAAAATGGCATGAGGCTCTTCTGCCCCCCTGGGCTTTGGGGAGGCAGGTAATGGGGGGGCTCAGGGTTAATGGCAAGTCACCCACTAGCCGCAGGTAACTTGCCAGACCCAGAGCCTTGTGAACTGATATAGGGGTCTCGTAGATCCCTTAGCAGTTCACAAAGGATTAACAGTAAATAAAAACACCACACCAAAAAATGTCTTTATTAAAAAAAAAAATTCAAAAAATGTTTTTTTCTTTACTCACCTCCGATTGTCAGCTCCTGTGTCCCTCGCCAATCCGTTGACCGATGTGGTGATCAGATCGCTGGAGGGGGGAGGCAGGGGATCATAGCATTGACAGCTGACCCAGTAGGAGCCGGGATAATTCTCGCAGGGGCGAGGCTAGTTGTGAAATGGTGGCGCCCATCAGGAAGGCGGGGAGAGGGGAGACTGATGAGCCCCGGGGGGGGGGGATCGGAGGCCCCCCCGGGTGAAGAGTAGAGCCGGCCAGATCGAACGAGGGGTCACTGTAGCTGGGGGAGGGGGGGTCAGAAATGATACTAAGGAGAAAGAATCTATTCTGGTGTGGCCTAATGAAATATTGCAATACTTGACAGAATCAATTTTTTTCTGACACCCCTACTCACAGTTACAGATGCCCAGCAGCAGCATTCTGCGTGCACAAGAATTACTTCTCTCTTGGTGAACAGACCTGGTGTACAGTTGCCAACTTTAACAGATTGCAGGTAGTGAAAACTACTTCTATAAAACACACATTTGCTAACATGAGAATAAATAAATAACTGAGAACCTCATTTTGGCACACAAAAGTATGTTTTGAAAAATGCCATCAAGAGCGGACTTTCCCAGCCTAAGACTACTCTTTATGGGGTATTTGGATTTAGAAATTAAAAATAGTTGGTAAGCACACTCATATAGTAGCTCATGAAAGAAAAAATACTAATAGTTATGTGGGTGCAATTCAAAATCATGGGGCAGATGTCCCTAGGAGTACCAACAAACAATATATTAAGAATGCACACCTAACCACCACAAATATGGTTGCAAAAAAGAGGGTACATTTATTTATGTACAAAAAGCATTTAACATATAGTCTTTGAGATAATATGCAGGTAACACGTAGAGCTAAGGGACAGGTACATTACTAAACACAATATTTACAATATGTACAGTACATCTTGGTTGCATCCAGCTAAATAAGGCACAGGGATACCAGGATTTTGTAACTGAGATTGCTTTCAAGGAAAAATGATAGGTTGCTCCTCTCCGGCTTCAATCCTGCATCTGGACACCGCTCGTTACACACCACTCTGAGGAAGGTTTATTATTATTGAACCGAAACACGTGTCAACGGCAACGTTAGCAACTCCACTTGTACTTTATGACTGAGCAGCAGTACCAGGACCTCTTAAGCTGAACCTCATACCTTGCTAAGGACACTTGAAGCAAAGATCCCGTGCTTGGGATAATATCCGCATACAGGAGTGCCTCATAATCTGCTTAAGGTTTAGCAACCTATCATTTTTCCTTGAAAGCAATCTCAGTTACAAAATCCTGGTATCCCTGTGCCTTATTTAGCTGGATGCAACCAAGCAAATGTAAACCCCAGGATTTGATGCACTGTACATATTGTAAATATTGTGTTTAGTAATGTACCTGTCCCTTAGCTCTACGTGTTACCTGCACATTATTTCTTAAAGACTATATGTTAAATGCTTTTTGTACATAAATAAATGTACCCTCTTTTTTTGCAACCATATTTGTGGTGGTTTGGTGTGCATTCTTAATATATTGTTTGTTGGTATTTGGATTTAGAAGCCACGTTTTGCAGGCTCACCTGCATCCCTCCTCTGTACGTGTTACCTGCTGCTGCTCCCCCTCGAAATCCTGTTGGTAACTATATAGGTCCTCCACACTTTATGCTGGTCTGTGCCAAGTATCATTTAGGCACCTCCTACATTACATTACCCAATGCCCTGGCTCCCTTCACCCCATACAATCCTTTAGATATTCCCTGCTCCCTTACCCAATGTGCCAAGATCCATCTGCCACAAGTATTGGATGTGATGTGTGGATGTGTTGGGTAACATGTTCAGTGTCTCTCTAAATACGCTCTATATTTGCAGTAAAACAAATGCTTTGGGTGATGGATAACTCGGCAGGATTTGGCTAAATTTCTTCTTTAACATGGACCTAAAGCAGATGATTCTGCCAATCCCCTTTAGCCAATCCAAGATTAGTGTTTAAAACAAAGTAAAAACACTTTACGGCCCCATTGAAAATCATCACTTGGAAACTCTTGTTCTATGGCGTATCATGTAAAACTCTATAAAGTAGCATTGTGTATAAAAACCTGGATAAAGCATAACAGCAAAGGTTTCTTCATTTGTGATGGAGAATTCACAGTGGCCAATATAATGGCTATATCCTGTCTAGCATCATATGCAAAGAAAAGCCATGAAAACCTAATGAACAGCTGGAAAGGCACTTTTATATAGCAGAGACATTACAGCTCACTAAGTGCACAATGTTCTGATTTTATTTCCAAGCTATAATGCAAACAATATAAAACTAGATAATAAAAAGGGTTCTGCATTTTTCATGGAAACATTCTCCCCATTATTCAGTGGAATTTCGTGTCACAGCTCTTGGAATGTTCTCATAAAATATATATATAAGCACACGCACACACACACACACATATATATGTATTTTGTTTCTAAAATTTACTACACCAGTAGTTAGAAAAAGGTAAATGAATGTCTATGTGCATCAATCTAAATTGCCCTGGGGAGGGATGCATATGATCACTGTTTGTTGTGTTTAAAGTAGACCAAAACCCAGGATTGGGTCGACTCTTCTGGGTTTTGGCCCTTGCCCCCGATCGGGGGGGGGGCGCTGTGTAAACCCCCCCCCCCCCCCCCGGTCGCCCGAACAAACTCACCTCTGCCTGGTCCTACGACGTATGCGCGGCTGCTCATCCAATCAGCACGCTCAGATCCACTCAAGCCCCTTCACCCAGGAGTTTGTCTAATGTGAGCAGATCTGAGCGTACTGGCGGCCACATCCTCCGCTACCCTCTAACAGAGAGCGTGCCCCCGCCAGCCAGTCACAAATGTCTGGCGTTGGCACGCGCCCTGCTAATCGAATAGCAGGCATGCGACCACTGCTTGCGCATGGGCCGTTGGACTGGGAAAGAAGGTGAGTTTCCAGGGGACCTCGGCGGATCATGATTCTGGATGTCACGGGGGGAGGGAATCTAGGCTGATGGGGCGTGGGTTTTGGTCCTCTTTAAGTCATTTTTGACTGTTGGTCCGCTTTAAAAATGGAAAATGGTTTAGGACAGTGCCACACACTTAGTCTTTTTGACTGGAGATCCCCTCTATGAAATCTCTCTTCTTCAAAAGCTTACAGTACAGTGTGTTCCGGTATGTTCCATATCATTTACTATAATAGGAGATCTAGGAAGTTTTCTTCAGTGCCATGTTTGTAGACCTCATGTCTCTGTCTGGGAAGCTGTGTAGTCACTGCACTTGTTATATAACAGAAAATAATATTTATGATCTTCTATATAGCCTACACTTATCACTGTGAATTATAATTAGTGAACGCATTGACTCATACTGCCCACATCTAGTTACGCATTGCCATAAATTCCACCATTATATAACTCTCCTTGTACATTAAAGGAAAGAATGTGTCTGCTTTTTTCCCACAAGGTAACCTTGATATGTTCTCATGGCATCATCTTGTACATTGCTCTGCATACAGCAATTGCTGCCTGCATGTCAGAAAGTACAAAACACCTAAAGGATATCTAAATTGAATACAGCGTCAATAACTAATACAACATTTTCAGCACATTCATCATTTTACATTAAAGTCCCTGTCCAGACACACAGTAACCCCCCCCCCTCAGGAATAGTGCCAAATGAGCCATTTGTGATTATATGTAACTACCTAATGTATTCTGAGTAAGACTTCTTTCTTTGCTTCAATTTCTGGGTGAGGCTTATCATGAGACAGCTTTATGAGTCATGTGGTTGCTGTGGTTAGAGACAACCAACAGGACCACTGTGGCATGCAGTGGTCGCTTATGCTGAGAGCACCTAGAGACAGCGTGGCTGTTAGACCACCTTTTTGTGTGGTCCTGGAGAATACAATTAAAAGGAGAGCAAAATTTGGAGCCCCGCTACGACTTCTACCCATACTTGCAGGAAATGGAGGAGAGGCACACGGGACAGGTATCAGGTGAGCTACTTTGCTGCCTTATTATTCCCAGTGGGTTTAGGTGGGTAAAGTTATGATGGATAAAACCTGAATGGAGAACAGACAATAGAAAAACCTGAAATATTTGTGGGCTTTACTGCTAAACTTTCAGTTTCCAGACCTGTTTATTAGTGGCTTCTAGTACTTAGTAGTTAGAAGAAACTTAAAGTGGACCAACACCCAGGATTTTGACTATCCTGGGTTTTGGTCCACTTCGGTGGGGCACCCCGATCGGGGGTTCCCCGCTGTCTGAAACCCCCCAGAAAGCCCAAAAAAACTCACCTCTCCCCGCTCCCACGTGACCGCGCCAGCCAATCACAGCGCTCAGAGCCGCTGTGGTATGCGCGTCCAAGGCCGCCTGGACGCGCATACCAGCTCAGCTGGCTCTGAGCGCTGGAGGCCGCGTCTCGCGCTTCCCTCTAACAGGGAGCGACCCGGCACCGGCCATTCACAAACGGCCGGCGCGGGTGCGCGCCCTGCTAGAGGGAAGCGCGAGACACGGCCGCGGCTCGCGCATGCGCCGGTGGAACGGGGCTGAGGTAAGGTTTGTGGGCCTCCTGGGGGGTTCCTCCCCGCGGGACATCCCGATTTCGGATGCCCCACGGGGAGGGATCTGATCGGTCCGGGAATCTTATAGATTTCCGGGCCGATCCCCCCTGGGTGTTGGTCCACTTTAAAGCAGAATGTATTTTTGGAACATGCAAATGCCTAAAAAGCATTGATAGGCAGAAAAAAATGAAAACTGCTATACTAAAGACAGCAGCTGATTCTTTCAAGAATCACCATTACCAAGATGTGCAGTCAGTTAAAGTGGACCAAAACCCAGGATTTTGACTATCCTGGGTTTTGGTCCTTGCCCCCGGGCACCCCGATCAGGGATGCCCTACTGTGTGAAACCCCCCAGGTCGCTGAAACCAACTCACCTGTTCCTCGGTCCTACGGCGCATGCACGGCCACTCGTCCAATCAGTAAGCCTTCGTCTAAGGCCAGCGGCTCCGAGCTATCCTCTAACAGGGTGCATGCTTGCGCCGGCCATTCACAAATGCCTGGCGCGGGCACGATAGTGGGGATACGTCTTGCGCATGCGCCATTGAACGAAGGTAAGTGTATGGAGCATCCCAATTTTGGATGCCCCGGGTGGGGGTCAATCAGCTCGGGAATCTTATAGATTTGGTCCACTTTAAATGATGCTGAAGTATGCTGTATTCCTGGAACATTCGATTACCTAAAAAACATCGTCGGGCAGAAAAAATGAAAACTGCTATGCCTACCACAGCCTCTGCTTCTGCCAAGAATCACCATTACTGAGATGTGCAGTCAGTTAAGTGATGCTTTCCCAAGCAGCAAAGGGGTCTACTCCCTCTTGACTGGAAATGGACCACCATAGAGCCAAACGGGGAGCAAGCTGTCAGCACTTAGTTTGACAGCTGAAGACCTGCTGAGATTTAGCTGCTAGGGCTGTATGGGATCAGACAGAGGTGATCAGGGTTGAGATAAAAAATGAATGTGCATGTGAAGTTCTGGACACAAAAGTTGGAGGGGATTGAGAACAGCAGGAAGTCTCGGGCAGATCGGAGCCTACCAACAACCTCCATAAAAAATGAACTTTAATGTGAGAGGCTAAAGTTCCCCAAGGCCACATCTACAGAGCAAGAATAACGAGCGTCTGTAATAATTATTCTCTCTAGACACAGTCAGTTTTGTTGATGTCAGGGCCGATGGCATAACTAAATGTGATGGCGGGCCTTGGTGTGATTACTCAATACAGTGTGGTATAATGTCTATGTGCATCTTAGGGTGGGGTGAGCCTCAAACATCTCAATCTAACTCTGCCTCGGCCAATTTCACCCCCTCTGGTCCAACTTACAGACATTATTTTTCATTTATGAAATGCCTATTTGTTCCCTAAACCTCTTTTGCAGCTTGTACCAGGAAGGTCATTATCACATGGCTATGGTCTGAACTTTGTAGCATCTAGTTTATAATGGTCTCCGTCAGGGCTGAATTAAGTGTGGTGGAGGCCCCTGGGCATAAAATCTGGTGGAGGCCCCAGATACATTATTCTTTTATCCTTGAAAATAATAGTCCAGCAAGGTAACTGATTGGTGGTTGTCTGGCACCCGCCTACTTACTGGAACATCAGATCGAGTCCCTTGTGCCACCCTTGTGCGGGTGCGTGCTGCTCGGGAACTCCTGCTTTGCCATTCTGGGTGGGGGTAGTGTAGTCGCCCAGCTGGTCCAGGAGAAAACAGTTCCCTGCATTGAGCTGCCAGAGGCTGTGATTGGTGGATTATGTGCAGTGAGTGGGTACTGATTGACAGCTCTGCACCCACCCATCCCTGTAGCGTTGCTGACGGCGGCTTTGCTGCTCTATACTCTCTGTCCTGCCCTGTGGTGGCGTTGGCTTCAGGTTTGCAAAAACAACAACAAAACAGGATTGCCCAGGCGCGGGGGCCCCCATAACCCAAAGGTTGGTGGAGACCCCCTTTGCAGAGCAAGTGGTGGAGGTCTCAGGGTGTGCGCCCCCTCATAATCTAGCCCTGGTCTCTGTACTGTATGTTTTACCTTGTCTGTAATAATGCCTTGTACAGCACTATGGAAAAACATAGTGCTATATAAATAATAGTAATAATGCATTTAATAATGTGTTTTTTTGTGTTTGTGAACATGGAATTTCCCTGGCCCGATTACCTCACCCCTATTGGCAAGGGCACAATGGCACTGGCCCTGGAAGAGCACCACACCTCTGCCAAAGGGCATACTAGGGCAGAGGACTGGAAGTTTGCCCCTTGACCCCTATGCTTGGTGTATCAGGTTGGTAACGCTTGCAGGGCCAAGCCTGACACAGAACAAGCTGTAAAAAAAAACTAATGTTAATGTAAAAAAAATGATATATTCATTGTCCACACCCTACAGTCCACACGCCCCTAAATAAATCCCATGCTTGCTGAATCACCTGAACAAGTGAAAAAATCGTGTGGCTCACCTGAGGTGAATTTTCTTTGACCTGTACTGAATCAGGCCCTAAATATGTGGTCAGTAACAGCAAAAATATTTCTAATGTTTTAACCCTTCCACACTGAATATTAGAGTTAGAACTAGAAAAACTCCCAAAGTAGCCAGTCGGTCCTCCTACACCCATGTTGTGACGTCATAATTGCTGGCTGGGTTGACAACCTTTGTGATGACCTCATCATGACTGAAGAATTCTCCATTCCCTCCCTATTGCATTATATTGATAATAACGACACTAGAAAGGCCTACTGAAATATCTGCGGTAGACTTTTTCTTCTGCTTAATATAGAGACAGACGTGACAAAGGAATTCCCACAGCGTAGAGTTTAACAGGTAGTTAAAATAACTTGACAGCTGCTGAGAAGAGTTACCTCACTTCTGGGAAGTTCCGCATTGTGAATTTTCCATTCTTTGTAAGTGATGGCAGAGCGCCCTCCTCTGGCCTCACTGTAGGGTTGCTGGAAACAGATTATTCATCTTAAACCGGACCTTCATCATGATTTAATGAAAAGTCCAAACCCTTAAAAAACTATTCCCCAGTATCTAAAATTAATATATTTTAAGTTTTTAGTCACTTACTTATTTCTCTTTCCCCCACTGGCCTTCAACTCTGTTCAGGACTCTAGGATACGGGCACCGCCATCTTGAATCCGAAGCATCACATACCGAGGAGAGGAGAAAGGGATAAAGAACAGGGGGTGGTGTTATAGCTGTGCTTTGCACAGACAGAGCAGAGCTGGGGTCAGGGAAGGTTCAGCAATCCCAGAATGCAGAGCGACAGTCAAAAGACACTTCCTGTTTGCAGGCTGCCTGATGCCCCATGAGCCGCCATTTGGGATGTTTAAAGGCTCATAACATGCTGTAGATGCAGGTAGGATGATTTTTAATATGGGCAATCTGTATGTACAGGGTGTGGGAAACATATAAAAAGTGCTCCTATTCAGGGTGAAGGTCCACTTTAACACGTATATGCATACCTACCAAGTGTCCCTGATTTGGAGGGACTGTCCCTCTTTTGAGTTCATGTCGCCCTGCCCCTTGTTATTCTCATATGTCCCTCTTTGAGGTGTAATGTGCAGGTCTGCATCAATAAATGATTCATTTGCCTATTCAAAGTGTTTCTATTGCTGTAACTGTTACATCATATCTCCTATCCATCCCTCAACAAATGTCCCTCTTTCCTACCCTGAAAAGTTGGTAGGTATGCTTATATGGCTTGGACTGGCCCACAGGGTTACCTGGAACTCATGCCCCGGTGGGCCCTTGGTTCCAGGGGACCCTTTAAAGATGTAAGTATAGCTTATTTGTGACATCCCATGTGCTCATGCAGAGACAATACAGTTTGGCATAATGTTTCTGTACATAGGCCCTGAATATAATTAGTAGTTGCATCTAAATGTGAGCTGGGTCCCCCCAAGTCAGTCCGACACTGGTGGGAGCGGAGTGATGTGCAGTAGAGGGGCGAAGCTAGGCTGGAGCAGGGGTGGCACTTGCCCCGGGTGCAGTAGGCCAGGGGGGCACCAAAGGGAGGCCTGAGAACAGGTGGGGGCACCATTTTGAATCTTTGCCCCGGGTGCCAGAAAGCCTAGCTACTCCTCTGGTGCAGTTGCGTGCTTTGCCACCATGCAACCCATGCAATTGCATGAGGTCCCCACCTCTCAGGGGCCCCCAGAACTCTGCTGAGTAAACACTGGAAGCAGCTGGCATCTTACTGTAATACTAGCGATTCTGTCAGTGCCGAGACTACATGAGAAAGAAAGCTGCTTCTCTCTGTCAATTGTTCCACTTTAATATTTTATTTTGTTACATAAAATGCCATTGATTAGGGCCCCCAGACATGACTTTGCATGGGGCCCCAGAAAAGATAAGCGTGCCCCTGGTGCTGTGTATAAGCCTGCAGTAGTACATGCAAGTGGCTAGGTAGCATTTAGTGTCATCTGTCCTGTACATTTGTTGAATGCTTGGGGCAATAATTTAGCATCCTGACAAAATTAAAGAAAAACCCCAGTGGGGCACCCTGAGGGCATCTTAATTTGGGATGCCCCTACAGTTAAAGAGAACTAGGAAGCTAAAATGGAATTATTTACCCAGTTCAATCTCCCCTACCACATGTGGCAGCCAATTGCCGATGTGGTCCTAGGTGAGTGCACTGGCCACCGAGAAAACCACCAAATCAGGATGTCCCTGCAGGGATGTAAACCAACCCAAACTTTAGACTTGCATTTAAAGCAGACCAAAACCAGGTCCAATAGAGATGGGGAAGATTGAATCCACCTACTTTTAGTATGGTATCTTGCCTTCCTCCTCACTCCCACCACCTCCCGATGTCCGCACCCGCTGCCAGCCATACAAACCAGCCTGAGGTGGATTGTGCTCAGGGCAGGAAAGCTTAGGTGGCCTGTACATGCACATGGGAGCAGGTAGGGAGATAAAATGGAGATTCTATGGAGTTTCAACCAGGAGGGATTCCTGGGGGATGCCCCTATAAGAGAACCAAAAGCATGGCTGGGCACAGATTTTGGTCCACTTTAAGGCACTGGGCAGGATTGGTACAGCTCAAATCCCTGTACAGACACATCCTACCCCCATCCCCCTTGGAAACAATTAAAATCTCTAAATATATATAAATACCTTATGTGTGCTATGCAAAGCCACTATGGCTTGCCATGCTCACCAATGCTGAGAGTTCCAAGGGGCAAAGCGGCTGTTAGACCACTTTTTTTGCGTGGTCCTGGAGGAATGAATTTGAAAGGAGGGCAAATTATGGAGCTCTCTGCTACAGGAAATAGAGGAGAGGCACATGCGACAGGCCTCAGGTAAAACCATGCTGCCTTATTATTGTTGTTGGGTTTACAGTCCCTTCAAGATGTCCCAAAATACACTGCAATACAGTAGATAGTTACTTCTAGATCTTGATCCTCAAGCCTGAAAGTGTGTCTCATACACAGCACCACAAGACGGTACATTTTGGCTCCCTCTGACACAGATATATCGGGGTCCCTGCTTTACACCAAGATGTAGGCACAATAAGAAACTATTACTGAATCCTACTTCTGAGTATATGGAACACAGCACATCGTCTATAATATATTACTTACCTGTAGGTATGTAGCTCTCTGTTATCCCAGTCTTTACAGGCTCCAGCCCAGCATCGCAGCATGTACAGATCACAGATCATAGGAAGTTACTAGCGCCTCGCTGCTTCCTCTGCGTAATAAGGGGAAGGACTAAAGAGAAAATCCCTAAACACTCCGAGTAACAAAACTTACACGACATGCAAGCCATGTGACTTCAAGAATGAGGAGTTCATTAGGAGTTCATTCAATATTAATTATATTCTTATTTAAACGTTTTCATATTTACTATTTTTTTAAGGCATTTGTCTCTTGACACCCAACATAAAATATAATACTGATGGGGGTTTGCTACAAACCTCCAGATATATCCGAATCCATAGAAAATATGATGCTAAGGCAAATAGATATAGCCGCTAAATGACGTAGTGATTATGGGGGACTTTAACTACCCAGATATAGACTGGGACCCTGAAACATGTGTTTCGCATAAAAGTAATAGTTTTTTATCTAAAACAAAAGATGGCTACCTTTCCCAACAAGTACAAGCTCCAACAAGGGGGAAAGCCATATTGGACCTAATACTAACCAATGTACCAGACAAAGTAATAAAGGTACAGGTTGGGGGTCACCTTGGAAGCAGTGATCATAATATCATTAATTTCCAATTAGCAGTCACTAGGGTGCCTTATCAAGGAGCCACAAAAACGCGGGACTTCAAAAAGGCAAAGTTTGACCGACTTAGAGATGCCTTACACTGCATTGACTGGGAAAATGTCCTTAAAAACAAACGCTTGGACACTAAATGGGATACTTTCAAAGGAATCCTAAATTTTCATTGTGACAGATATATACCTTACAGGAATAAAACTATTAGACACACATGTAAGCCGATGTGGCTAAATAAAAAGGTTAAGGGGGCAATAAACAACAAAAAAAAGACATTTAAACGTTTAAAGCAGGAAGGGACAGCGGAAGCATTAAAAAATTATAAAGAAGAAAATAAACAATGTAAACAACAGATAAGGGCAGCTAAGCTGGAGACAGAAAGACTGGTCGCGAAAGAGAGTAAAACTAACCCCAAATTATTCTTTAGCTACATAAACCGTAAAAGGTACAAACCTGAGGGTGTGGGCCCCCTGAAAAGCAAGGAGGGGACCCCTATAGAGAGAAATGAGGAGAAAGCAAATTTACTAAGCTTCTTTGCTTCTATATTCACAAAAGAATGTGACATGCCAAGTGAAATGCAGGGGAATAACCGAAGCCCTCCATTAAATGTCACTGGTCTAACCAAGGAGTTCAGGAGTCCAGAACCGTCTCAAGCAGATAAAAATCGATAAATCACCAGGACCAGATGACATACATCCTCGTGTTTTAAGGGAGTTATGTACAGTAATAGACAAGCCATTATTTCTAATATTTGTGGACTCAATAACTACAGGGTCTGTTCCGAGGGATTGGCACTTGGCAAATGTGGTGCCAAAATTCAAAAAGGGATCTAGGGGGGAACCTGGGAACTACAGACCGATAAGCTTAACATCTGTGTTGGGCAAGCTGTTTGAAGGTTTCTTAAGGGATACTATCCTGGAGCACCTTGGGGAAAATGACCTTATTACTCCATATCAGCATGGATTTATGAGGAATCTCTCCTGCCAGACAAACCTGATCAGCTTTTATGAGGAGGTAAGATTGGATCAGGGGGAGTCATTGGATATCATATATCTTGACTTTTCTAAAGCATTTGATACTGTGCCACATAAAAGGCTGGTACAAAAGATGAGAATGCTTGGACTGGGGGAAAACATGTGCAGATGGGTGGGAAATTGGCTTAATGATCGGAAGCAGAGGGTGATTATCAATGGTACTCACTCAGATTGGGTCACTGTTACTAGTGGAGTACCACAAGGGTCAGTTTTGGGACCAATTCTCTTCAATATATATATAAATGACATTGGGTATGGATTAAAGTGGACCAACACCCAGGGGGGATGTGCCCGGGAATCTATAAGATTCCTGGGCCGATCAGATCCCTCCCTGCGGGGCATCCGAAATCGGGATGTCCCGTGGGGTGAAACCCCCCAGGAAGCCCACAATCCTACCTTTTCCACGTTCCAGCAGCGCATGCGCGTCTGCCGCCGCCGCCTCCTGCGCGTCCCTCTAGCAGGGCGCGCTCCCGCCGTTGTGAATGGCCAGCGCAGGTGCGCTTCCTGTAAGAGGGACACGCGGGAGGCGGCGGCGGACGCACTCTGCTTGTCCGGCGCTGCCTCTCGCTTGTCCGCCGGCGGGGATTGGCTGCAGCGGTCACGTGGGAGCGGGGAGAGGTGAGTTTTCGGGGCTTTCTGGGGGGTTTCACACAGCGGGGCACCCCCGATCGGGGTGCCCCACCGAAGTGGACCAAAACCCAGGATAGTCAAAATCCTGGGTGTTGGTCCACTTTAAACAGTAAAGTCTCAATCTTTGCAGATGATACTAAGCTATGTAAAGTAATTAAAACAAAAGAGGACAGCAGGCAGCTACAAACAGATTTAGATAAATTGGAAGCATGGGCAGTTAAATGGCAAATGAAGTTTAACACAGATAAATGTAAGGTTATGCACATGGGAAGGAGAAATCTGTATCATGATTACACACTAAATAAACAAACACTTGGTAAAACAACAATGGAAAAGGACCTAGGGGTTTTAGTTGACAATAAGCTCAACTGTAGTAATCAATGCCAGGCAGCTGCTGCCAAAGCAAATAGGATCATGGGGTGCATCAGGAGGGGCATAGGTGCTCATGACCAGAGCATCATTTTACCCCTGTACAAGTCACTGGTCAGACCACATGTGGAGTACTGTGTACAGTTCTGGGCACCTGTGCTTAAGAAGGACATATCAGAACTGGAGCACGTTCAAAGAAAGGGCAACAAAGTTAATAAAAGGAGTGCGGGGGCTAGAGTACCCTGAAAGATTGTCAAAGGTTTATTTAGTTTAGAAAAAAGACGATTGAGGGGTGATCTAATAACTATGTATAAATATATTCGGGGTCAATACAAAGATCTGTCCCACAATCTATTTATACCTCGGAGTGTAACTATAACCCGAGGGCATCCACTAAGGTTAGAGGAAAGGTGCTTTCTCCACCGACATAGGAGGGGATTCTTCTCTGTAAGAGCAGTGAGACTATAAAACTCGCTGCCAGAGGAGGTAGTTATGAAGGATACAGTAAAAATGTTCAAAAGTGGCCTTGATGCCTTCCTGGCATGTAATAACATTTACAGCTATGGCTCCTAGACCACTGGAAGAAGATCTACAGTGGCCGGGATGCCCTCCTTGCATGTAATAACATTTCCAGCTATGGCTACTAGACCACTGGAAGGAGTTAAACAGGCTGAACTGGATGGACTAAGGTCTTTATTCAGCCTTACATACTATGTTACTATGTTACTAAGTACTATGTTGTGGAAGTCAGGGCAGACTCATAGGAGTCTAAATGCACGCACATACAGAGAAGCTTGGAACTTGGGAGTCATTAGGGTTGATTCAGAGCCTTTTATTTTCCATCTCGTTTTTGATCCTAAGTGTGAACATGGCTTTCATTAAGTACACGTGTGTTTGCATGATTCAGAGCCTCCACCGGGTGCGCGTCGTAATAGTTTTGTAGCTGAATAAGCTGTCGAGAACGCTGTGAGTATGGCTCTCGTGGCCTATTTCACAGATGACGCTTTCGTATACGTTGAAGCGAAACGCTTGTCTCCTGGTGTTTTTATAGCATTTTTTCATGTAACTTGTAACTAAATGTTTCAGTGTCCAACAAGGTCTTACTAGTTCCCAAGAAAACGGCTTTGCATATGCGTGCAAGCCAGCATATGCATATAAATTTCACAAAGACGAATATATTACGGAATTTAGGGGCTAAATGAAGGGTAAAAAACGCTCTTTTTAACGGTTTCCTATACCCTGGCCCTGCTATCCCATTACCTTCCTCTTGCTGTGCCAAGTCTCTTCTATTCCAAAGTACTTAGCATGCCATGCGTGCTTTACTTCTTCCTAGTTGTATATTTGGGATACCCACATTACTCGTATTGTTAATTATATTAAATGAAAGACAACACAACCTTATTTAATTCTTAATTCTGTAATTTTTTATTCATAATATTTTTTTTTATTCATTTTTTTTATGTGTTTATGAAAATATAAAATTATAAAAATAAAAACATATAAAAAAAAAATAGGTAACTTTTTTAATTAAATATTTACAAATGTTTATTTGAGGGGTGTTTAAAAGAAGGGGGCAGGCTCCCAGTGCCTGTGTTAAATTGGAGCTGGAACCGCTCCCATACAGCAATTTTCTCATAAGTGAAAATGGCAGGCAAAAAATGCAGTCACAAAAGCCGCAACCAGACAGAAACGCTGGATGCTGGAAACGCTCGCCAAGGGTCACATCGTCACATAATCACAAGACTCCATTTGTGTGTTTGCCAACACACCAAGAAAGCCAGGGCCGGCTCTGGGGCAGCATGGTCTCAGTGGGCCCCTTTGTGGTGAAGAGTCGCGTCACATCACTGAGGGACAGGCCAAATCTGGACGCTCTCTAAGGATCAAAAGAAAAGAATAAGAAACCTTCTTTAAAAAAAAAACAAACTTACCTCTACAGTGCTTGCCCTCCCGGCACGCACTCCCGGTCTCCTTGTTGCTCCCCGCCAGTCTGCCACCGGTCAAGCGCAGTCACACAGCCCAAAGACCACCCCTGTCAGTGGGCCCCCCGGCAGCTGCCTCACCTTGCCGGGTGCTGACGAAAGCATAAATTGAATAGGAAATAGAGCCCATAAGTGGAGACAAAAATATACAATTTTATTATCCTCTCTTGCAGGCATAATCAGGGCTCTAAATCATGTGCAAGCCATCAATAATCACAGCTTTTACAAAAAATGCAAGGCAATTACACATTAGAGACGCTAGCGAAAAGGCTTAGACGCAACCACGAAATGCTAATACGAAGAAAAAAAGGCACGAGAAACTGGACGTAAACATTACACATACACATACTTTTTCATGTGTAAGTGCAGGTAAAAGTTAAAAATACAACTCAATGTGAAACTCACCAGTAGAAATGTTTTTGAGTATATCCAGTCCAGGTCGTCCCAGAGTGATGACATATGGTACATCCAAAAGCAGTGTCCATTAGGGCGGGATCCCCAGTGTGGAACAGCATGTCATTTCATTTCACTACCGCCTGAAGCACCTTTCGGCCAAAGACAGCATCAGCTGAGGCCCTAACATCAACCTTGTAAAACTTGGTAAAGGTATGAACTGAAGACCAAGTGGCAGCCTTACAAACCTGTTCAACAGATGCCTGGTGCTGAAAAGCCCAAGAGGCACCAATAGCTCTAGTAGAATGAGCTGTGATCCAAAAAGGGGGTTCCTTCCCCTTGGCAGAATATGCTTGCACCACCGCCAGTCTGATCCACTTACTGAGAGTGGACTTGGCTGGTGGCAAACCTTTCCTAGAGCCCTCTGTTAGGACAAAGAGCAAATCCAATTTTCTAAAGGATTCAGTCGCAACCAGGTAATACTTAATGGCTCTGACCACATCCAAGGCATGGAGGGTCCTTTCCTTAGAATTAGTCGGTGCTGGACACAAAGAAGGTAAGACAACTTCCTCATTAAGGTGAAAGGGAGACACGACCTTAGGCAAAAAATCAGGTTTAAATCGAAAAATTATCCTTATCCTTATGCCGCTCAAAGTAGGGAGGCTTCATACAAAGCGCGGCCAGCTCTGTATATTTTAATTATGATGTAAATAAATTTTCAATTTAAAAATTTCACAGTATTGTTACATGCCTTGATCTTTGAATATATAGATTGGTGGTGCAATTTATTGGTGTCCTTTTCGTGGGGTACTGGGCCCCACATTATATTTGCTTGCAAATTTTAAATTGCCTTCTTTTTGGACACCATATATATATATATGCACACTGGTCTTCTGTAATTTACCCTTATCTGTAGGGTGGTGCAGGGACAATTAAAATATTGGTTTTCATTCGCGGCCAGCTCTGACACGCGACGCACCGAGATGATCGCTACCAAAAACACCACTTTAAGAGTCAAAATAGACAATGCAGCATCGTACAAGGGCTCGAAAGGAGGACCCTGAAGAGCAGAAAGTACCAAATTTAAGTCCCAAACCGGTATTACTGACTTACGCGGTGGACGGACATGGGTGACTCCATGGAAAAAAGTCTTCATCAACCTATGATTGGGAATGGATCTCTGGAAAAAGATGGCCGAGACCTGGCCCTTGAGGGTGCTCAGCTGGAGACCCAAGTCTAAGCCGTGTTGTAAAAACTCCAGAATCCTAGAAATAGAAAAAGTGCGGCAAGGGAGACTCTTTGACTCGCACCAAGCAATGTAGGCGTGCCACTCTATAGTATATCATGGAAGAAGACTTCTTCCGTGCCTGAATCATGGTATGCACAACCATGGCCGACAGCACCTTTTCCGTCAGGATTGAGGTTTCAATAGCCAGGCCGTCAAAGCCAGCGTCTGTAAATTGGGGTGCCGCAGCGACCCCTGAGTGAGAAGCCCTGGGTCATCAGGCATGATGTATCGATCCACTGACATCTAAACTATGTCCGCAAACCAACTCCTTCTCGCCCAGCGAGGAGCCACCAGGATGGTTGGTACCCCCTCCTGGGCTATCTTGCGCAGCACTCGGCCCAGGAGTGGAAACGGAGGGAATGCATAAAGAAGCCTGAACTCCATTCAAGGAATTGCCAGAGCATCTGTGGCAAAGGTCAGAGGATCTCTTGACAGGGAGATGAACCTTGGGAGCTTGTGATTGTGTCTGGACGCAAACAGGTCCACATCCGGCTGACCCCAGCAGAGACACAGAGCGTGAGAGGTCTTGTTGCCGAGAGCCCATTCCCCCAGGCGTGAGGCATTCCTGCTCAGGGCATCTGCCTCCTGGTTTTCTACCCCGGGGATGTAAACCGCCGAGATGCAGGGAACATTCTCCTCCGCCCAAGTCAGAATCTGGGTCACCTCCCTGAGGGCTCGCTTGCTCTGAGTCCTGCCCTGGTGATTGATGTAGGCGATAGCCACATCAAATCAACATGGGACCCCCTGCTGGCTTCCCCCTCACTGGGGGCTGAGTGCAGCAGCGGGGGTCGTAGGCAAAGAAGGGCTAGAGGCAGGTACGCCCGCCCGATTATGCTCCAAAATGTCGCTCCGGGCGCAAGTGGTACAAACAGTGCTGAATCCGCCCAGGAGGCATGCACTGCACATGGGGCAGAGCTTCTTGCGCCCAGATGGGGCCCTCAGCTCACTATCCCCAGATGCCTCCATTATGGTGATTAGACAAAAATTGCTATGCAGGCTACAAGGCACTGACGGCCCAAACCTAATTAGCCCACTTATATAGTCCCTCTTATGTGATCCCTCTTAATAAAAGGGAGAGGGGGGCGGGGGACCGGGAGGATCCACAACCCTCAATATATCAATGGGCCCACCTAAAAGACACAAGCAAAAAGTGTCTTCCCACAGCACATGCGCATAATAGATAAAACAATTGATAGTAGCAAGAGGGACTCACGACACCGACAACGTCAGCAGCGAACAGCGGAGGGGTCCCAGGCAGCGTAACAGGGGAGGTAGCAGCAAGATGGCGACGAGCCAACACCGTGGCGCGTTCCTCGAGGGGCGGGCCGCACGGCAGTGATGTGAAAAGCGCCATCGTGCGACCCCCCGGCGGCGCAAAAACGAGCGCCCGCCCCAAGATGGAGGAAGATGCCCCCGCATCCAAAATGCCACTGGCCGGCCCACAGCGGGGCTCCCATACAAGACCGTGCGGCGCGCGCACGCACCTCCGCCGCCTGTCACAGAAGTTGCGGCCTTAGAACCACCGAGAGGCGTCCCGTCCACCCCCCCTCACAGCGTAGCAGCCACAAGATGGAGGGAAGAGAGGAGCAGGAGACATACTCGAGGGAGCGAGGGAGGTATGTATAAATGCGCAGAATAAAAGCAAAGTGACTGTCTCACCAAAAACACAAGACACATCAATAAAGCTTGTGGGGCAGGGAGGGTATGAAGCCAGTAGGCAATAAGTGGTTCCCCCCTCTATAGGCTCACCATCAGCCTATGGCCGGCTACCCATTAATCAGGGTCTGCGGCCCAGAGCCTAGCTCTGCCAACGCCTGACCCCAGCGTTCTCTCTACTGTCACAATCCCGATCAGCCATGGCTGGGAGGCAATAGTGGGTCCACGGGATGAATGGTAATAGGGTCCGCAGCGGCCGACGGGCTAGGAGGCCCCGCTCAGCTGCAAAAATCCAGGAGAGAGTATCCAACGATCTTCAGCAGCCAGACTGCAAGATGAACACTGGGAAATGATAGAGAGACACCTGCTTTTATAGGGGGCCGGAAGGAGTGACAGCTTTTGATCTTGCAGCCGAGCCCCCCCTGGGGGCGGAACACCCACATGTCATCACTTTGGGATGACCTGGACTGGATATAGGCAAAAGTGAATCAAACTTTACTACTTTGTAAAGCGCTATGGAAGATGATGGCGCTATATAAATAAACATTAATAATAATAATAACCTTATTGTCCAAGCACACTGAAAAGCATTCCCATTGTGTAGGGCTACACATGGCACTGTTCTAATTTTTTTCGAAAACAGAGCTATATTGCCTGGGTAATTATAAAATGTCACCTTGTGTTGGGAGTGGCAGGGCTGAGTGATGCAAGCACGCTGTTTGCATTCCATTGGAGTGAGATGGGCTTGAGTAACAGTATGGAGGGCTCCATTCTAACCTATCAGGCTTTGATTTGTGGTCAGGATCAGGGAAGAGGTACTGGAGGCAGAGGAAAAAGCAATTCCTCTTCCTTTCGGTGACCAGAGCAGAGGGACAGCATGGGACTGACACTGCCTCAGTTAAGCTGCCAGGCAAATTGTTTTAATGTTCCAATGGCCAATCCCTTTAATCCTGAGCCCAAATGAGCAGTTCCTTTAAAATGTTGTATCAAATTGTATTTCTTATTTTACATCCTCCCTCTCTTCCCCCAAATCCTTTTATACCAAAAAGGATGTTTAGTCATTTCCTAGTAAAAGCAAACATTAGCATTTTCATTTGAACAGGCCTATTATGTGCTTTGAGGAATATGATGCGAATATTATATCAAATCTCTGATCTGCTCACATCCGTTAACAACGACCTTATTTAAAATGCCCTCTAAAAAGCAAGCGGTCAGGAAATTGTCAACTATTTCACTCGTTGGTCTGCTTCAAAGAAATCCTGTAGACATACTGGGGCTTCAGTACAGTACATACAATTAAATCGGATCTTCAGAATCATTTAATGAAAAGACCAAACCCTTATAAACTATTTACCAGCATCTACAAATAATATAATTTACGTTTTTAATCACTTTTTATTTCCCCCCCCCCCATTGGCCTGCAATTCTGTTCAGGACTCTAGTATACGAGCGCTGTCATCTTGGCCCTGTAGCATCACATACTGAGGAGAAGGTTCAAAATTGCAGGGGGCGGGGCTATAGCTGTGCTTTGCACAGACAGAGCAGAGCTGGTGTCAGAAAAGGTCAGCAATCCCAGAATGCAGAGCGGCACAGAAGATACTTCCTATTTGCAGGCAGCCTGAGACTCCACATTCCACCATCTTTAACATGGGCAGTCTGTATGTACAGTGTGCGGGAAACATAAGATATGCTCTTATTCAGGGTGGTTTAAGAAGATGCCATTCATAACAGCCATAAACTGGGTACATCTTCATATTCTGGAGATCAGAAGATACGCCTGTATCTCTTGCCTCATCCCCAGACCTTCAGGGCTGGAAATATGAAGGTTAGGGGTCGTATCAAACAGCACTGTATAGACAGCATGAATTTGGGTCTGTTGGCACCAGGATCGAACTCTAGAACCTTCCCTCAAAAAGTGAAACGTACCCCACGGCTTGTCAGAGTCATGAAGGCTTGTATTAAAGAAAATGTTCCGCATAATCTGGGTGACAGTGACATCAGCCAGGGCCATGCGGTACGAGTTTCACAGAGCTTATCAAATCCTGGTGTGCATCAGCCAACTACTTAAAGCTGAGAAACATGTAGAAAGAATTAAAAAAAAAATGGTACAAGACTAATTTTCCTTCTAACTAAAATATGATAGTGTCCTGCAGATGTCTCTCAGACTCTGAGAAACCTAACCTTTATAATGTCAAATCATCCCCTCCCTAGGGTGCGAGCTGTCCCAAAAATGTAAGCCATCTATCTGAAAATGCCATATTGAACCTGCCATTATATTGAAATGATCCAATTTATAACTGTCCGACGATTGTATGAAGATTGTTTTTATTATGTCTTTTATTAACATTTCGGCATCTAAGCACAGGCAAATAGAAATTCCTAACTCCGGGTTGCCTAAAGCTCTGGAGATTGTACACCGATTGGAGCATTAATTGTGGCAACGCATAGGATCCAAGTTAGATTGTACGTACCTCATTGCCTGATTGTAAACTGTCAGTAACCATAGGGTGTTATTTGTGAGTGAGTCAATAACTGGATCCTTCGATCAGACTCTCCCACTGGTAATTGTGTATGTGCCCTGGTTGTGATGGCGGAATTAAAAGTGTACATTGTGTGCCAAGCTTATCTAGGGTTTTTTATTGTTTATGTTGGCAAATGTGTTTTTATGGAAATAGTTTTCACACCAGCATGATGGTGATTGGGTTTCCACTCACCCAACTTAGTTGTTAAACTGGACCTTCACCCTGAATAAGAGTCTATCTTATAGGTTTCCCCCACCCTGTACGTACAGATTGCTCACATTAAATCTGCATCTACTGCATTTCTGAGCCTTTAAACAACCAAGATGGCGGCACATGGGGTCTCAGGAAGCCTGCAAACAGGAAGAGTCTTCTGATTGTGCTGCTCTGCATTCTGGGATTGCTGACCCCAGCTCTGCTCTGTCTGTGCAAAGAACAGCTATAACCCCGCTCCCTGTACTTTTGACCCATCTCCTCTCTTCAGTATGTGATGCTACTGAGCCAAGATGGCGGCACCCATATCCTAGAGTCCTGAACAGAGTTGCAACCCAGTAGGGGAAAGAATATTAAGTGACTATGTGAATTATATTAATTTTTGAAGCTGGGGAATAGTTTAATTGTTTGGGCTTTTCATTAAATGATGCTGAAGGTCAGGTTTAAAGTGGGCCAACACCCTGAGGTGATCGGCCCAGGAATCTATAAGATTCCCGGGCCGATCACCTCACACAGAGATGATCGGGATGTCCCGCGGGGTGTAAACCCCCGAAAAACCTTACCTCTCCAGCCGCTGCTTCCGCCGCCTCACTCGCGCTCCTCTAGACGTGCGCGCGCCCGCGCCGGCCGTCTCTGAATGGCCGGCACGGGCGCGCACACGTCAAGAGTGACGCGCGGGAGGCGCCGACGGGCAAGCTGCTTGTACGTCGCTGTCAATCAGCTTGTCCGTCGGCGCGGCCACGTGGGAGCGGGGCGAGGTGAGTTTTGGGGGCTTTCTGGGGGGTTTCACACAGCGGGGGGAAGTGGACCAATACCCAAGATAGTCAAAATCCTGGGTGTTGGTCCACTTTAAGATTGTATAAAAACAGTGGTAACGACAACTAGTGATACTGGCATTTGGGTTTTGTGCTATGGATGCGTATCTGTGCTAGGAGCAGGGTACACATACACCATCACAGATCGTTCAATCAAACAGATCTGAACGATCAATTGCTTTAGAGGGTTTTTATTTATCAACTTTTGGAGTATTTTTTTTTTTCATGTAGGAGCTTGGGTAAAGTATAGATGGCAAAAAACTGGGTTGGGGTCACCAGTCCCACTGGTTAGGTACGACACTTGAAATGAACTCCGCTCTTCCAATTTTTATTGGAGGTGCTCTCTGTAGACTGGAAGAAAGTGGAAACTAGGCAAAAATCTTCTATTACCTGATCCTCAGGCCAAAATATTAGCAAAAAGCATTGTGGACAATAAAAGATACAACAGCTTATATATTTTATAATTTTCTTTATTTTTTCCCGGCAAATGAATAAGGGTTGCTTGAAAACCTCTGCACAAAAATACCCAACCCCCCTCAAGCACATATCCAAAACAATGAGAAAACAAACGAAAATTATTAGCATAAAATACTTTCTTAGTAGCACAACTTTTTTTTTTAATAAATGGAATGCGGTCTACCAGTTACAGTTTTCCTGGAAACCAGACTTGCAGATATGGTCCATAATTATACTATGTGTAGTACATAGTGTGAATGTGTATTATATATATAATAATATATACACATACAACTTACAACTGGAAGCTATAGTCCACAAGTTAACTGTTCACACTCAAACTATTTTTCTTCAGCCAAGTTTCTAACTCCATAGGTAATTACAGGTTTCCTCTGATTATCTGCCTCTCATGCGCCTCTGAGCTCAGGCCATATATCACTGACGGCAATGGAAAAAACACAAAAATCCTATGCCGGTAAAAGAGAGAAAAGGAGACGTGTACACAAAACAGGCAGAAATGTGGAACCTTTCCCCTTTCATATGGTTAAAGTGGACCAAAACACAGATTTTTGACTATCCTGGGTTTTCCCCTGGGGCACCCCGGTCACCCAATCTAACTCACCTTTCACCCGATCCTACAACGCATGTGCAGCCTCTCCCAACCAATGCCCGTCCCTTCGTCTAACAGTCCCGAGCACGCCCAGCGGCTGCATCCCCCGCTACCCTCTAGCAGGGAACATGCCCAGGCCGGCCATTCACAAATGCCGGATAAAGGGATAACGGGAAGCGACCGCTGCTCACACATACGCCATTGGACCTGGGGGAGCATCTCAAATCTGGATACCTCAGGGGGATCAAGCGGCCATGAAATCTTATAGATTTCAGGGCTGTCATGCAGTGGGTTTTGGACTACTTTAATGGAACATTTCCAGGCACAGGAAGCGGCAGTCATTTCTGCATAATAGGAGAAAATAAATTATCCCAACAATCCTCCCCCGAGAGATCGAAATACCAGAAATTTCACAGGTAGGACACTTGAAGGTTAACGTCACCTTCAAGTGAATTTTTGAAAGTGTATATTTGTGTAGCAAAATGATCTCTTAAAGGGGCTGAGCTGATCATTTTTTCCCTCTAATGTTAGCAAATTGTGTTTTATGGAGGCAGTTTTCATTTGTTGCCAGACTTGGTGTACATTGCCAATAGCAACAGATTGCAGATAGCATGGAGCACTGCTGCTGGCCATGTGTAGGTGTGAGTGAGCTCCATCACCTCAGCAGTGTTCTGTGTGTACAGCACTTCTCTTTTCTTGGTGTACGTTGCCAATAGCAACAGATTGCAGATAGCATGGAGCACTGCTGCTGGCCATGTGTAGGTGTGAGTGAGCTCCATCACCTCAGCAGTGGACAGAGCAGCAGTGTTCTGTGTGTACAGCACTTCTCTTTTCTTGGTGTACGTTGCCAATAGCAACAGATTGCAGATCATGAAACCCGCTTCTATAAAACACACATTTGCTAACTTTGGAAAAAAAATACTAGATCAGTTCAGCACCTTGATGACATCCTTTTGACACAAAATTCACACTTTCAAAAATTCCATTGAAAATGGACTTGAACCCCAAGGGCGGAGCTGTGCTGTAAGATGCAACTATAAAAAACAAGCCCCAAATTATAAATATGCGACGTGGAATACAGAACAAAACGTATAACAGTGGAATTATTTTATTACGGAACTGCATTAGACAGAGGATTTCAGACCAGATGAAACAGCTCAAACTGTACACAAAACATCTGAAGTAGAAAAGGTACAGTATTTAAGTAATCACTTCCTAGTATCATGCTCCTCTTTCCAATAGTTCCAGAGCACACGTGCCATAGTCCTAGTGGGACGCTTACTGCTTCAAAGTGATCCCATATGCCTAGTTGTGTAGGACATTGGTGGCAGAAGCTCATAGTGCCCCCCCCCCCCCCCCCAAGGTTGACACATTAAAGATACTTTTGCAGGGCACCTATTACTTTGTTGTTAGGTACAGGTACACTTTAAATGCACATTGTAGGCTCCCTTTACCCTTTGGGCTCTAGGCGTGTCCTCCTGGCAGCTGCAAGTCGTGTTATTGCCTCCAGTCACAAAGCTGTAGGCCCGCTGGTTGATTTGAGGGGCACAAGGGACACAATAAAACAGGTAGGCAAAGGTTTACAGTGAAAAGGCAGCAAAACTGCACGGCGTCAGTTGCTGGATCATATATATGGATCAGTATGGCTTTTATTTTGTTTTTTTAAAGAGCCTACAGCCCACAAAGGAAATATATATCAGAAAATATAAATAGCAGAGATGTTTACATCTTTTCTGCAACCCAAAATTCTCTTTAAAACGAAGCACTGACCAAAACTTATGCTGTAACCCCCCCCCCCCCTCCCCCACCCAGGGTCTCAAAGTGGAGTTTAAAACTTAAAACACGGCTTTACCAATATTTACAGTCTTTCATCTAAGGTCATAGGGGAACACAATTTGCATTTGGGCTAACAGTGTTTCATGAAAATCATCAAGCATCCAGGAAAATGGCAGATTATGATCCGACGCGCGTTGTTGTGGTTCTTTTATCCGAGAAGAAGCTCTTGAGCAGGAATACCTGTCCAATGCTCACCACAAGCAGGATGATGGCCTCTCCTACTGACCAATAGGCTACTCTGGTATTCAGGTCTTCAGCTCGGCTGCGGCCTTGTGCTTCCCTTAAACGGAAGTGGGTCTGGTAGTCCATGACGGACTTCAGGGCTTCGTGAATTGAAACGCACGCAGATTCCATCTGGATCAAAGTCAAAAGAGGTTAAGGTTACACCTCATCACTGCTTTCTAAGTTCCAAAATATTATGACTATGCCCAAATAGTAATGACAGAGAGAAGAGGAAAAATATTCAATGATGGTCATTTAATGTTTGTTTTTTTCATTATGGTTTTATCCCCCCCTTCCCCTTATAATACTAGTGTTAGGGTCCCCTATTTAATTCATCGAGGTCCATAAACTTTACTGAATGAAATGATACATTTGTTCTGCAATATCTTAGGCTAAAGAGGGTTATAATAGAATGATTAATTGATTATAATATTATTTGACCATTTTTCCTTAAGTAATTTATTCATCTCTCTAGCACATCTCTTATGTGATCATTTGTAATTTGATTAAGCCCATGCTGTTTTGTCAGTTATTCTCAAGCTGTTATATACTTTTTTATACTTGAATTCTTTATTTCATAAAAACCTATTGAAACCTAAAAAGAATATTAAAATTGCTTCTAAGGTACAGTAACATAGAATCATAGAAGGTGGACGGCAGAAGGAGACCATACGGTCCATCTAGTCTGCCCTTATGTGTATACTGTATGTACTCTTTATCTTAGGATAGATGTGTGCTTATCCCAGGAATGTTTAAATTCAGTGACTGTTGATTTTTCAACTACCTCTGCTGGAAGTTTGTTCCAAGCATCTACTACTCTTTCTGTAAAGTAATATTTTCTAACTTTGCTCCTGATCTTCCCTCCGACTAGCTTCAGGTTGTGCCCCTTTGTTCTATCATTAAGTTTCTTCTTAAAAACACTTCCCTCCTGAACCTGATTCAATCCTTTCACATATTTAAAGGTCTCAATAATGTAGATGGGTTTATCCCCCATTCCTGGGTAACTGTATTCAGGATGCCCATCCACACCAAGCCCATAGAAAAACATTTGGGCATAATACACCTTTTATGTTCCTGGGTGGGTGACAATAGGATATGAGAAAGGCTTATATGCACAGCGCATGCAGAAACCTCACAGCTATGTGTTTCAGCCACATGCCAAGATAATAGCAGAAAGGCAGCCTTAATTGAAGGTAAAATGCAGGGGCTTATATAGTAAGTCAGCTTTATAAAAAATAATGCCTTACCATCAGCACAGCTGATCCTTTAGGGTCCTCTGTTAGCTACCATTACAATGACTTATATGTCATCCCTGCTTCTTGGTCTCCAATGACTTCAGTCCCTTGTGCCCCCCCTCCGGAGATGCCAGTGTGTGATACTGGGTTAATCCTATACTTAGTTTCTCAACTATAGAGGAGCAAGCAGTGTAAAACCAAACTGGGATGCTCCTAGGGTAAGCTTCGAGCAAGTCCTAGAGTCTTAGACTCTAGCACTGGGTTACATCCACTTTAAGAGACCAAGGAACATAGTTTGGACTAAACCCACCGTGATCGGCCCAGAAATTTATAAGATTCCAGGGCCAATCAATTCCCCCCCCCCGGGGCATTCAAAATCAGGATGCCCCGCTGTGTGAAATCCCCCAGGTTGACCTATACACTTACCTTGCTTCCCAGTCCAACAGCGCATGTGTGAGCCGCACCCCCTCTTCCCTCTAGCAGGGCGCGTACCTGCGCCAGGCATTTGTGAATGGCCGGCACGGGCACACTTCCTGTTAGAGGGAAGAGGGGGATGCAGCCGCCAGAGCGCTCGGAGCCACTGACCTTAGACGAAGGCTTTGATGACGCAACGTCAGCGGCTCTGATTGGACGAGCATCCGCGCATGTGCTGTGGGACCGGGAAGAGATCAGGTGCCCTGGGGGGAAAAAAACTAAAACCCAGGATAGTCAAAATGCTGGGTTTTGGTCCACTTTAAACAGAGCTGGGTTTTCAAAATCAAAGCGGCAGATGGACCTTAAAGGGACTGACGACCGAACTATATATACAAAAAAAAAATTATATAACATCCTGACGAAGTGGTGGGCACACACTGCCACGCACCGCGTCGATGTCAGCAGCAGGAGGATGAATTGGATGTAGCTCTTCATACGATATACAATTTTTATTGCCTTGTATTGACATGGTGTATCTTATAATACTGGTATACTACTTGAATAATATCTTTTGCACTTTATGCACTATTCTGCACTTTGTCCGCACATGCACTTTCTATTATCATATTTCTAAGATAAATAGGGACACTGCTCTCATGTTTTTGGACAGGGAATTTTCTCCCTGGTCCAACACATTCTTCTCTTTAGATCTGTGTACCAGTGGGTTGTGCATACACCACCAAGTGATTGCTGGAATTCCTTCATATACCTATGAATTAGAGCATATAGTTTGTATGGTCCAATTTCTCTCATTCACGTTCTTATGATTTAATTGTTTTTAACCTGTCTTTGTCTTATTGTGATCATGCCCATGTGAATCTTTTTCTATAATAAAATTGAAATATATTTAATGTAATACCTTATATGTAGTGTGGCTACCTTCTTTTGGCAAGGTTTGGTGGACCATACTGGTAGTCCATGCACTTTAGCTTGTGTGTATTGTAAATTGCCCCATAGGGGTGTCCTTGCCAGCCAGCACCATACACTTTCAAACTATTGGGCAGTGCGGGATCAGCTCACAAAAAAAAAAAAAAAAAAAAAGCGCACTCACCTCTTGTCACACCCCAAAGCTGATCCTGCACCAGCCTGAACTCCAGTCACCAGTCCAGTCTTCCGTGTGTCATTAAATCATCACCCACGTTGTCGCTACTATGTGCTCTCTAGTCAATGCAATGGAGGGGGTGTGCCGAAGCTGGACACGTCTGCTCCATTGTAGTAACTGGAGAGGGTGTGACCGAGGGCAGAGGGAAGCATTCTAAACACGTAAGTGTCGGTGACTGGAGTTCTGACCCAGCTGGCAAAGGAATTGAAATTGGATAACAAGTAGAACCGATCAGCCGCGGGGGACAGAGGGAGAGTAACTTTTTTTTTTTTTGGTGGTCCATCCAGACACATGAAAAAAAAGCTGGTCCACTCCAGTGCTGGCAGCGCGCTCCCTAGCTAGCCATCAACGCACGTCCCTTCTGCCAGGCTTCCTCATCACCTGGCAGCAGGGGAAACACATTGCAAGCAATTGTGAGCACCAATGATATGACATCAGGCGTGCATGACGACTGTACGGATAGCAAGAGTGGATAGCTCTAGAACGAGACTGCTGCAGCCCACAGAATTACAAGGCATGGAGGGAAATATAGTTTTGTTTTTAAGGTGCCTGGACTGTCATTTAAAAAGGTGGCCTAGGAAAATGTACAATTCTTTAACACATGACAGGGATGAATCAGCAACGTTAGCTAGAAGGCAAGTATTAGTCCTTTAAAAAGCATCCATATTATACCTGAGTTAGTGCAGTGGCCCGGTTCTCACTGGGGAACAATGGAGGGTCCTCCCCCACTTGGAAGTCAAAGTACACCGTCTTATGGGTGAATGTGGAAAACTCATTGCTGAAGCAGAACTTGTATGTTCCATTGCGGGAGGCTGTGAAGGTGAAGCTGTCATATTGTTTCTTCATCTCCTTGTACAGCACTACTCCATCTGGGTCTTCTAGGCGACAGTCCACATCATAATGGCCACCGGTGATCACCTGAAGTGGAGATAAAAAGAGAATTGTCAGAAGGCCAACAGAACAGCAATTACCATATATTTGGCCCTATAAGACGCACCTAGGATTTAGAGGAGGAAAATAAGAAAAAATATTCTAAACCAAATGTTGTACTAAAACACCCCATTACAGACATTGTGGCATCCCCCCACCCCATAGGCATTATGGCATTCCCACATCCCATAGGAAGTGTCATTGCCCCCATCCCATTCCCATAGGTAGTGTGGCATTCCCCCCCATTCCCATAGGCAGTGTGGCATACCCCCATCCTATTCCCCATAGGCAGTGTGGCATTCCCCCCCCATGCCATTCCCCATAGGCAGTGTGGCATTCCCGCCATGCCATTCCCCATAGGCAGTGTGGCATTCCCCCCATGCCATTCCCCATAGGCAGTGTGGCATGCCCCCATCCCATTCCCCATAGGCAGTGTGGCATGTCCTCCTATTTCCATAGGCAGTGTAGCATTCCCCCCCAATCCCATAGGCAGTGTGGCATACCCCCATCCTATTCCCCATAGGCAGTGTGGCATACCCCCATCCTATTCATCATAGGCAGTGTGGCATTCCACCCATCCCTTAGGCAGTGTGGCATTCCCCATCCCGTTCCTCATATGCACTGTGTCATCCCATTCCCATAGGCAGTGTGGCTGAATCCCCACCCCATGCTGGAGAGATGAGGGGAAAAAAAAAAAAAAAAAAGATACTTACAGTCTCACCGGGAGCCAGTGACGGGTAGCAAGAGGGCAGGTTTACTGGACCCCGCTTTCTCGGGAAGGCGTGCGCACAGAGGTGGGAGCGGGGACAGAGGGCGTCTCCCTGACGCCGCTCTTTCATCGGCTTATGTAAATATATCTTTTTCCTTTTTAGTTTTTTGTTTTTTTGTTATAACATTCACCCAACAAGACGCACTCATTTTTCCCCAAAAAATAAGGGGGGGGGGGGGGGGGGGGCGGGGTGTCTTATAGGGCAAAAAATATGGTACAATGAAAGTTAGCGCGCTTTGCGTGGTCAGAAATGAGTTACACCATAATATCCCATCCATAACGGTACACTACCAAAAGGGCACTCAGCTTAATTATGAGAAGTACTGTATATTAAGCAATAGTGTGTTTAAGTCTACAAAAAAAGCCAATGACCAAATAGGAGGTTGGTCAAAGGCCCTTAGAGATAAAATGTAATTTACCATATGTTACCTGCCAACTGCTCATTTAGTATTGATCAGCTAGGCGGGTCCTGGAATGCCTGAAACCACGACCAGCCACACACACACCTTAACCTTTTACCTGCCACAGCAACCTGTGCTTAATGATCTGCCTAACCCCCACTTCCCAATCAGTATTAGGAAACTAAAAGAATAATAAACCCAGAACCGCCATTACAGGAGCTCCCATTTTATTTTAAAGGAAAACTACTATTTTTCCAACTTAAAGAAGGATTGAATAAAGTTCAGTAAGGACTGTTTTGAGGAAGAACAAGGGGGCAAACCCTGAAGCCAGTGGGGTGGAAGACCAGAAAATAGTAGTAGATGTTTGGAACAAACTTCCAGCAGCGGTAGTTGGACAACAAACAGTAAGTGAATGTAAACGGGATAAACATACATCTACCCTACACACCTACAGGTAGATTAGATGGAGCATATGGTCTCCTGCTGTCAACCATCTATGTTTAAGTGGATGTCCAGTCATGTTGCGACACCTCAACCTGACTTGGACTATTCATTTGAATAGGGTACACAATTGTGTGTGGTGATGCGCTCCGGGTCTCCAGCACAATGCAGTTTAAATGTGTAGTGTGGAATCAGAAGTCAAAAAGCAGTTTTGTTTCTGCTACAACCAGTCCGGCCGGTTGGCTTTGAATAGATATCAAATCATCTGTTGTACCAGAAGAAAAGTGCCAGCACATCATAAGAAGCAACATATGCTTTCCTGAGTAATACACCTAATCCCCAGCACCGCCCACATCAAATAACTTGTGGTAGTGGAAATTATTTAGAAGACACCTCCTTTCGTCTGTAAGTTTGTCTTTCGTCTGCTGACTTTTGGAAATATCCTGCTTTCAGTGCAGCTACAACCATTCCCATGAAGCTGCTCTCACAAACTCACAACATGCTGGTCGCCACCATTACAGTCATAGCATGACAAAAATGGGCAGAAAATACTACCATAGATCTACTTCTAAGTGGATGCTGGGCTGTTAGAAATCATTTTTACTAAGCAACTCCAACTCAAGATACAGCAATGCTGTCTATTTTGATTGCCTCCATGCCCTACTGTTAGACATGCAGGTCTGACGGGCGCAGTTAGCTCACAGAACAAGGATCCCATGAGAGCGAGTGTGAGAAATAGGGCTCAGCTTCCCCCTTTAAGATTCTCAGTTCTTACCAAGTGTCACCCTTTATTTCTCATCTGTAGCATTAAAGTGGACCAAAACCCAGGATTTTGACTATCCTGGGTTTAGGTCCTCCCCCCAGGACACCCAGACCAGGGGGTGCCCTGCTACCGTGTTTCCCCGAAAATAAGACCTACTCCGAAAATAAGGCCTACTGTGCTTTTAGCATGAAGGCTAAATATACGACCTCCCCCGAAAATAAGACCTCCCCCGAAAATAAGACCTCCCTCCGCAGCAAGAGTCCTCAGTCAGCTGCGGCCGTCTCTCTCTGATGACGAGTGACGCCCCTGACGTTGCGCATAGGGGGACGTCACTGGGGGACGTCACTCGTCATCAAAGCGGCCGCCACCAAAGTGAAAGCTGCTGTCTGCTGCTCGCTCTCTGACAGTAAGTTAGTGAGTAGTGGCAGCAGACTGTGAAGAAGAAAAAAAAAAGAATTTCTATGGGGGAAATGCCAGGTGAAGTGAGGGGAGGGGGGGATGGAAACTAGAGAATTCCCTGGATTCTCTAGACTCTACCCCCACCTCCCCCACCTTCACCCACTGATGATGAGGAGGGGGGGGGGGTTGTATGTTTTGGATTCCCCACATATGCCACTACCGGTAGTACAGGAGAAGGGGGGTAAACTGGGACAGGAGGATCGGGGGGGGGGGGGGGGAGGTAACATGAAATTTTGACAGGAGTCACATTTTGTCTGGTTATGCTGGTTTGTGATGGCAACTACTACTGTTTAACAGTTAATACATTTATTTTTTTTGTAAATGCATGTGAATTCTTCTTCATGGAAAAATGTAAGACATCCCCTGAAAATAAGACCTAGCACATCTTTGGGAGCAAAAATTAATATAAGACACTGTCTTATTTTCGGGGAAACAGGGTATGTGAAACCCCACCAGATCTCCCACATCAACTCACCGTTGTCCTGCGGCGCAGCACGCTCGGGGCTGCTGAGCTATAGAGGTCTAAACTGAAGTCTTAGCACAGCGGCTCCGAGCGCACTGGCGGCCCTATCACACGCTTCCCTCTAACAGGGAGCGTGCCCGCGCCGGCCATTGCGCGAGCATCCACCCTGCTAGAGGGATAGCGGGGATGCGGCTGCGGCCCACGCGTGCGTCATTGGAACGGGAAGGTAAATGTAGCGGGCAACCTGGGGGTTTCACACAGCAGGGCATCCCGATTTTGGATGCCCCAAAGGGAGGGAACGGATTCGCCCGGGGATCTGGCTTGGTTTCAGTCCACTTTAAGGCTTTCTAGCCATAAACATGCACAGGACCCAATTTCCCCAGGAAGGAGAATTAGCATCTGTGAGTTGAGCCAAGTGCAGATCACAGACCCCCTGCTGATTCTCTCACACCTCTAGACCGGGAAGGACCCACTGAGACTGAAGCGGATGTGACCCCCTGGAGATAGATCCCTTGCATCAAACACCAGCACCTCAGACATCCGGGACCAAGACAAATTGGACCGTAGCTGGACTGCTGTGTGTCCCAGCACCAAGCCAGATACAGAACCAGAACAGGATCACAAAACTGCACACAGATATATGATTCACAGGGCCATGCGACCACGGCAACCTAAAGAGGTGGAGATCTCGGGTTCTGACCCATTTAGGAACTCCATCTTTGGGCTCATCGGATGCCCGGCATCCAGCCCAATCTTTTGGCACTATATCCAGAGCCATATGACACCCCTGCCCAAAGTTATAACCCCTAAAGTGTTTTAGATTCTAAAGCAGGTCCCATAACAAAGGGAGGGAACAGTCCGCCCCACAGAAGGGAGGGGTGAAAGGGTCCAGAGGCATAAAGGGGGTAAACCTGGGCCAGGCTGGTGTCACTTCTTGGGAGGTCACACTGCAACGTGCAGAAGGTGCCAGAACCATCTATCAGCTCTCTACGCCCACCATCACTACTCTACACCTGCATTTTTGGGTAACTCTGACTGTTGTATCTCTTTGTGTAACTCACTGTAAGCCACTTCTCAGAATGACATTTGTATTCATTCATATTCCACCATAGCCAAATGTTTGTTACCCCTGCCTAGTGTGCTTATTGCATTAAAACCTATATTTAACTTGACCGATCTTTTTGCCTTAGCCAAGAATCTGTGTGTCTGTAGGCTTTGGGCCCGGTAGTCCAGCTAGGCAGGCCATGGAAGGGGTTTTGGGAAAGCGGCCTTGTGTTCGGAGATCCCTGATTGTTAGTTGGATCTCGTGATCCGCCGTTCCCAGACACTGAGGTAAGTTTATGATGTACCGTTTCTATTGCTTTGGGTGGGTGCAAGCTATCCTAAATACAAGTGGTTCCTTAAATGTTACTGTAGGCTACAAAAAAAAAAATTTATTCCATAGGCAAAGTATCCAGCATTGTACTTCTGATCTCATCACTCCTGCCATCGAAATTCTCCACCCACTTTAGTGGTAGTCTGGGTGCCTGCCCCTCTCTTCAGTACACAACAGAGCTGGTTACCACAGGACTTGAGGCACTAGCATGGCCTGGAGTCATGTGTAAGCAAAGTTGAAGAGGGCAGAAGAACACCATAGTGTGATTAGTTGGAGTGCACTGAATCCTCTGATCACATTCAGGTTTATTCTTTTTCCACCCTGTAGGCTTATGTATGTCAGATGGTCTGCAGGGTATCCTGGCCATATGTCTACTTTATATTTCCAATGGCATTTTCTAAAGTTTCCATCATCGTGTGCCTATATGCTGTGCTCAAGGTTCTGAGCTTAGCTTTTCATTTTTTCTTTTTGTTAGCAATTACATGTTATAAAAGTCCCGTGCCCCAGTAACTAAAGGGTTACTGGCAGCATTCTCACCTGTGGAGGCGATTAGCAGCTTTGGTTAAACAAAGCAGCAGTAATGACCTGTTACAGTGGGAAAATTCTGGGAATTGTGGTCTGTAGTTTTTACTAAAGGACAGAAAAGCTGCTCCTACTGTACCAAGCACAGGAATATAGGCAACTTGGAAGCAGCATGCTGTTAAAGTGGACCAAAACCCAGGATTTTGACTAGCCTAGATTTTGGTTCTTTCCACTGGGGCACCCCGATCAGGAAATCGATCCGCCTGGGAATCTTATACAAATGATTATTCTACATTTCAGAAGTGGAAACCAAAAAGGCAGCACACCAGCAACCTTCAAAAAAAATAAATGAACATTTCCTTCAAAGCAGAACAAAACCAATTTCGACTATCTCAGGTTTTTCTTTCTTGCCCCCCCCCCGGGCATCCCGATTTGGGAAACCCCCAGATGGCCCAGTAACACTCACCTCTACCTGGTCTTACTAAGCATGTTCTGCTCTTGTCCAGTTAGAGCCAATTGTCGTAATATTAATTGTTCCCCAAATGGCGCAGTTTACAGCGATTGGGACTGTGTGCGGCTACATCGCCAGCAGCAGGCCCTCAAAGATGCAGGGATGTGGCTGCACGATATTTACATCAGTGAGAGAGACGGGAAGCAGGGGAGCTTTGCAGCGCCCCAGGGGCATCCCCAACCTTTCCAATTCCATGGCTGGCCATGCTGGGCTTTGTTCCGCTTTAAATTGCCTCTTGATACTCAAGTGAAGAACGTTTCCTTACTTCAATTAGCCACAAACGGATGGGGAAACTCAATAGCGCCGATCAAGTGTGGCTGTTCTTGATGGACTGCAGGAAGTTAAATTATTTTCCCAATATCTGGCTCCCTTTTGCTTTTTAACCAAGGGTGGGCATTTTTAACATTTAAAGTGGAGCAAACCCCCCACCTCATCTGAGTAGCTCGGGCAATGCTGGTGGTGGCCCAGTTTCCCAATAAAAATGGCGTTTTTGAAGCCACACCCCATGGCGCTTTTGGCTGATCTCAAGGGGGAGTCTGAGGGGTTCACATACCGTTACAGGATGCCTGCCCCACAGGGTTTTAGACCGCTTTAAGTTTCGTCTAAAGTTAGTCCTAACTAGACACAAAATTGACTCTAAAAGAAAAGGATTTTGTTTTACAAGATGCCTTCAACCAGAATCCCATCCAACTGAAGTTACCGAAGGTGCATGTGAAAAGCCAACAACGCTGCTAAAAGACAGGGCAAACCATCATTAAGAAGTGATTGGTGGAAGACAATTTAGAGCTGGGCCTACCTGAAACTCCAGTGTACACTTGGTCCCCTGAGTGATATCTTCATAGAAGCACTGCTTAGCATTGTCGGGCAACTCGAAGGTTATCTCTGATGCAGTGGCACATCCCAGAGCCAGGAGCAACAAGCCCCAAACTAGCAGCATCCTCAGACCGTTACTAGCCAAAGCAACAATCACCTCCTGCAAGAAAGGACAAAAACACTACAATCTAAAGCTCATATAATATAGAATGCTGTCAATACAGTACATGGATGTGTAAAAGAACTCAGGGGCACAACAGAAATAGACCTGGGTGGTTCTGGACCTACAGCTCAGAAACCCACCCACCTCTTCACAGGATCTGCAGACACTGGAAGCAGGCGACCATCAAGGACATGGCTGTCATGTGCCCCTCTATGACATCTCACGTTATTTGTGAGGGTTCTCCACATTCATCCAGGTGATAGAATATTCATGGTAGTAAATAAAGGCAGATGCTGATATTTTCTTAAATACGTTTTACTAGTCATCCAAATTAGCTCAAATTGAGAAAAAAAACAGATGACTAGCAAAACGCCTTTAAAGCAGACCTCCAGTCATAAAAAGTTTAGTAAATTGCTCCCCTAAACTCAGTCTCTCGCAATCAGTGATGTAATATATTTGAGATGGCTCAAATCCATTCAGATGTTATGGGATAGCAGAGATACTATGTTATTTAACTGCAAGGTGGCAGCCATCTTGCCACAATTTTGACAGGTCTGCTTGTGAAAAACCAAGTCCTACAGTCAAAATTACCCTAAATCTCGCTGAAGTAAAGCTTTATTTCTAGCCAGAAGTAAGACACCATCAGCGTAATGATGATGATGATTCAGCACTACTCAGAAAGCTCCTAAAACATATCAACATTTTAAACAACTGCAGCAGCTGAGGCCATTGACTTACATAGATACATTCATCCCCTCCAGCAGCTGTTGAGTGTGAGCCTAACATGACAGACATGCTGATCCCTCTTCTGAGGTAAACCTCTCTAGTTGGTGTGGGCTGCTTATAGGAAAATCCTAAGATCCAGCCTGCCCTGTGTGTGGAGACAATATCAAAGACACATACTGCAGCCATGCTGATCTTAAAAAGAGGAACAATGGAGGCCCTGGAGTCTAAAAGACTAAAGGGCCATCCATGTTCCACTACTTGGGGCATCCCGAATTAGGATGGCCGGCTGTGTGAACCCCCCCAATCGCCAGATTCATTCACCTACACATGGAGCCCTCACCACGTCTGTGTGCTCTGGCCGCATCCCCGCTCACCTTATGCCGCATCCAGCCTTTCTGAATGGGTGGCGTGGGCATGCCACAGCTGCAAGGTGGGAGGGGGATGCAGCTGGCGGTGCCGCCTGGCTGCTTAGCTGTCAGCTGCACTGCAGGGAGCAGAGCGACAGCAAGAACACTCACTCTCGTCCGAGTCTGCACTGTAGGAATGGAACGAAGGTGAGTGAAATAGAGCAACCTGGGGGGTACACACAGCGGGGCATTCATGACGCCGCCGCACAAAGGAACAACACATGGGAAAGCAACATTTCTGTGTGCTGTTCCTCTTTAAAGGGCCACACCTTCCTGCAAAATAAAAATAGCCCCTGCCCTGCCAGATAGCAATTAAGCTCATGCAATATAAAAAAAAAAAAAAAAAAAAGGGGAGGACTCACCTTAACCCCAAATCGAACATCCGCCATCTTCCTGAATTCCCGGCCTGTTGCTGAGAGTCTCTGCACTGTGTGTGCTCCCGCCCAACGCTTTACGTAAATGGGCAGGAGCGTGGGCGATGTGGAGAGGGCCGCTCCAAGTGGCCAGCCAGGATTTTCTTGGAGACGGTGGCGGAAGCGCTTGGTGCTACAACTGCAGCAATGATTTTGGGGCTGGTTTAGTGTTGAGTTTTTTTTTCCTAATCAAAATTTGGTGGGTGCAGGCCGGGGGTTATTTTTTACTTTGCTGGAAGAGGCTGCAGTAGCCCTTTATGCAGCCGGCATTATCTCCTAACACCCTGTGTGGCCACAGATACAATCTCTCTCTGGCTCCGTGCTAGCCAAGCCCCCCCCCATCCCTGTGTAATCAGGCCTCTCAGGTGTGATCCAAGATGGCCGCTCCAATGTAATTCCAGGAGTGCAGCTATTGCACAGCATCTGCACGGGGTTAGGCCCTATCAAGCAGCATAAGCTCCCGATCATCAAAGGGGAGCAAATAACTAAACTTTATTTTGGTGACTGGAGGTCTGCAATAAGAAAGATACCTTGTTTTCCCACTATAGATATCTGTTGATCGTCCTGGGCTGGAATGGCAAATCCAGCAAACCCTGGAGAATGTAACATAAGCTTTGACATCACACATATGTCTAGCCCTGGAGCCAAACCTAACCTGCAGCGTAAATCATTAGCACTTCAACCAGGACCATAGAACTCAGATCACCCAATACATTCAACAGGGACACTGTGTACACAACATATACTTGTGCAAACAGGAGCGTAAGTGAGGGCTCCAAGGGCACCACCCTGTCACTATGTAACACAAACACATCAAGCGAAGGCGTCTTACTACTGACACTGTATACAGTGCAGTTACCACCTAACCTGGTCCCCACAATCCAACACCTTACCCTGGAGTTTCCAACACATCTTGGCACCGTGCCGCTCTCTGCAGTCTCACTGTGGCTGCCCCCCCATGTCCTGCCTTAGCATTGAGGGAATGGGTTTATAGACTGGACTTTAAAGGTCTTCTCTAGCTTAATATAAAATAAAAAACTTATACTGACCTTTCCCTGCAACAGAGAGTGGCCCAAACATCCATTCTGTCTTCCTTCATAAGTTTTATTGTTAATATTGCTAATTTTGTAGTCTACCTGATCAACAGTATTTCATGTGTGCTGTCACCAGAACAGGTGAATGAGGCTGTGGGCAGCGTGTGGGGCACAGGTAAATGAGGCTGTGGGCAGGGTGTGGGGCACAGGTGAATGAGGCTGAGGGCAGGGTGTGGGGGCAGGTGAATGAGGCTGAGGGCAGCGTGTGGGGCACAGGTAAATGAGGCTGTGGGCAGCTTGTGGGGCACAGGTAAATGAGGCTGTGGGCAGGGTGTGGGGGCAGGTGAATGAGGCTGAGGGCAGGGTGTGGGGGCAGGTGAATGAGGCTGAGGGCAGCGTGTGGGGCACAGGTAAATGAGGCTGTGGGCAGCTTGTGGGGCACAGGTAAATGAGGCTGTGGGCAGGGTGTGGGGCACAGGTAAATGAGGCTGTGGGCAGGGTGTGGGGCACAGGTGAATGAGGCTGTGGGCAGCTTGTGGGGCACAGGTAAATGAGGCTGAGGGCAGGGTGTGGGGCACAGGTGAATGAGGCTGCGGGCAGGGTGTGGGGCACAGGTAAATGAGGCTGTGGGCAGGGTGTGGGGCACAGGTGAATGAGGCTGTGGGCAGCTTGTGGGGCACAGGTAAATGAGGCTGAGGGCAGGGTGTGGGGCACAGGTGAATGAGGCTGCGGGCAGGGTGTGGGGCACAGGTAAATGAGGCTGAGGGCAGGGTGTGGGGTACAGGTGAATGAGGCTGCGGGCAGGGTGTGGGGTACAGGTGAATGAGGCTGCGGGCAGGGTGTGGGGTACAGGTAAATGAGGCTGTGGGCAGGGTGTGGGGCACAGGTAAATGAGGCTGAGGGCAGGGTTGTGGAGATAGGTAAATGAGGCTGGAGGTAGGTTGTGGGGACGGCAGCCTCACAAAGAGGGCCATTCACCTTTCCCCCACAACCTGCCTGCAACCTCATTCACCTGTCACCCAGATCCTACCCACAGCCTCATTCACCTGCCCTGCTAGCCAGTAGGACGTGGGGACAACTGAATGAGGCTTGAGGTAGGTTATGGGTACAGGTGAATGAGGCTGCGGGCAGGGTGTGGGGTACAGGTGAATGAGGCTGCGGGCAGGGTGTGGGGTACAGGTGAATGAGACTGCGGGCAGGGTGTGGGGTATAGGTGAATGAGGCTGCGGGCAGGGTGTGGGGTACAGGTGAATGAGGCTGCGGGCAGGGTGTGGGGTACAGGTGAATGAGGCTGCGGGCAGGGTGTGGGGTACAGGTGAATGAGGCTGCGGGCAGGGTGTGGGGTACAGGTGAATGAGGCTGCGGGCAGGGTGTGGGGTACAGGTGAATGAGGCTGCGGGCAGGGTGTGGTGGACAGGTGAATGAGACTGCGGGCAGGGTGTGGGGTACAGGTGAATGAGGCTGCGGGCAGGGTGTGGGGTACAGGTGAATGAGGCTGCGGGCAGGGTGTGGGGTACAGGTGAATGAGGCTGCGGGCAGGGTGTGGGGTACAGGTGAATGAGACTGCAGGCAGGGTGTGGGGTACAGGTGAATAAGGCTGCGGGCAGGGTGTGGGGTACAGGTGAATGAGGCTGCGGGCAGGGTGTGGGGACAGGTGAATGAGGCTGCGGGCAGGGTGTGGGGTACAGGTGAATGAGGCTGCGGGCAGGGTGTGGGGACAGGTGAATGAGGCTGCGGGCAGGGTGTGGGGTACAGGTGAATGAGGCTGCGGGCAGGGTGTGGGGTACAGGTGAATGAGGCTGCGGGCAGGGTGTGGGGTACAGGTGAATGAGGCTGCGGGCAGGGTGTGGGGTACAGGTGAATGAGGCTGCGGGCAGGGTGTGGGGTACAGGTGAATGAGGCTGCGGGCAGGGTGTGGGGTACAGGTGAATGAGGCTGCGGGCAGGGTGTGGGGTACAGGTGAATGAGGCTGCGGGCAGGGTGTGGGGTACAGGTGAATGAGGCTGCGGGCAGGGTGTGGGGTACAGGTGAATGAGACTGCGGGCAGGGTGTGGGGTACAGGTGAATGAGGCTGCGGGCAGGGTGTGGGGTACAGGTGAATGAGGCTGCGGGCAGGGTGTGGGGTACAGGTGAATGAGACTGCGGGCAGGGTGTGGGGTACAGGTGAATGAGACTGCGGGCAGGGTGTGGGGTACAGGTGAATGAGGCTGCGGGCAGGGTGTGGGGTACAGGTGAATGAGGCTGCGGGCAGGGTGTGGGGTACAGGTGAATGAGGCTGCGGGCAGGGTGTGGGGTACAGGTGAATGAGGCTGCGGGCAGGGTGTGGGGTACAGGTGAATGAGACTGCGGGCAGGGTGTGGGGTACAGGTGAATGAGACTGCGGGCAGGGTGTGGGGTACAGGTGAATGAGGCTGCGGGCAGGGTGTGGGGTACAGGTGAATGAGGCTGCGGGCAGGGTGTGGGGTACAGGTGAATGAGGCTGCGGGCAGGGTGTGGGGTACAGGTGAATGAAGCTGCGGGCAGGGTGTGGGGTACAGGTGAATGAGGCTGCGGGCAGGGTGTGGGGTACAGGTGAATGAGGCTGCGGGCAGGGTGTGGGGTACAGGTGAATGAGGCTGCGGGCAGGGTGTGGGGTACAGGTGAATGAGACTGCAGGCAGGGTGTGGGGTACAGGTGAATGAGGCTGCGGGCAGGGTGTGGGGTACAGGTGAATGAGGCTGCGGGCAGGGTGTGGGGTACAGGTGAATGAGGTTGCGGGCAGGGTGTGGGGTACAGGTGAATGAGGTTGCGGGCAGGGTGTGGGGTACAGGTGAATTAGACTGCGGGCAGGGTGTGGGGTACAGGTGAATGAGGCTGCGGGCAGGGTGTGGGGTACAGGTGAATGAGGCTGCGGGCAGGGTGTGGGGTACAGGTGAATGAGGCTGCGGGCAGGGTGTGGGGTACAGGTGAATGAGGCTGCGGGCAGGGTGTGGGGTACAGGTGAATGAGGCTGCGGGCAGGGTGTGGGGTACAGGTGAATGAGGTTGCGGGCAGGGTGTGGGGTACAGGTGAATGAGGTTGCGGGCAGGGTGTGGGGTACAGGTGAATTAGACTGCGGGCAGGGTGTGGGGTACAGGTGAATGAGGCTGCGGGCAGGGTGTGGGGTACAGGTGAATGAGGCTGCGGGCAGGGTGTGGGGTACAGGTGAATGAGGCTGCGGGCAGGGTGTGGGGTACAGGTGAATGAGGCTGCGGGCAGGGTGTGGGGTACAGGTGAATGAGGGTGCGGGCAAGGTGTGGGGTACAGGTGAATGAGGCTGCGGGCAGGGTGTGGGGTACAGGTGAATGAGGCTGCGGGCAGGGTGTGGGGTACAGGTGAATGAGGCTGCGGGCAGGGTGTGGGGTACAGGTGAATGGGGCCTCATTGATAAGCCCACACCCTCCTATGAGCACTATTGATATACCCCCTGTATTCCCGATAGCAGGCTATGTGCCTCCCCTGTTGCCCCAGCATTGCTATTGATATACCCCCTGTATTCCCGATAGCAGGCTATGTGCCTCCCCTGTTGCCCCAGCATTGCTATTGATATACCCCCTGTATTCCCGATAGCAGGCTATGTGCCTCCCCTGTTGCCCCAGCATTGCTATTGATATACCCCCTGTATTCCCGATAGCAGGCTATGTGCCTCCCCTGTTGCCCCAGCATTGCTATTGATATACCCCCTGTATTCCCGATAGCAGGCTATGTGCCTCCCCTGTTGCCCCAGCATTGCTATTGATATACCCCCTGTATTCCCGATAGCAGGCTATGTGCCTCCCCTGTTGCCCCAGCATTGCTATTGATATACCCCCTGTATTCCCGATAGCAGGCTATGTGCCTCCCCTGTTGCCCCAGCATTGCTATTGATATACCCCCTGTATTCCCGATAGCAGGCTATGTGCCCCCTCCCCCCCATTGCCCCTGAATGGGGTGAAGGAACCCCGCAGCCACCAGCAGCAGATTATTGGCCACGTCATTCAACCCAGTCCTGGCCCGGCAGGTGCAGAGCCGCACAATGAGCAGTGCTGGGATCTGTAGTGCAGCAGGCGGGTGACACGTCACATAATGGGGAGCTCAGAGAATAATGCGTGCAGGGCCGCCACCTTTCCCGCCATATACCGGGCTGTGTGTACACATACCTGAGAGCGGCAGTCCGGGGTACGGAGGACACACAGCGACAGGAGGGCGGCCACTTACAGACAGAGCCGTGGAAGCGGAAGCCGGGTGATGGCGACCCGGAAGTGCTTGCCGGTAGTGTATACGTGTTGGTCACACAGAAGGAGGAGGCCTGTCACCAAGCCGGCATTGTGGGGCGGCGGCTCTGCCTCTGCTCTCGTCACCCAGCCGGGCTGCCCTCAGCTATTGGCCGTTTTGGGTGTTCTGTTTGGGAGATTCTCCCTCTTCCTGCAGCATTATTCACACCTATAATGTGCTAATATCATCCAATCAGCATGTATGTGTAATGGATCCAACGTATGAAGCTGGCAGCTGTCCCTTTTTATGTCCCTCAATGATCCCATTTGTCCCTATTTGAGGTTTAATATTCAGATCTGCATCGATAAATGATTAATTTGCCTATTCAAAGAGTTTCTATTGTTGTAACTGTTACACCCTATCTCCTATCCTTCCCTCAATGAGGGGGCGTGGCTTCATGAGGGGCGCGGGCGTGGCTTCATGTAATAATTTTTCTTCTTTCCCACCCTGAAAAGTTGGTAGGTGTGGCGCAGCTCTCACGAGGGGTCCTGGTTATATCCTGCTAATAGGTTCTTGTCTCCCAGAATGCACACCCAATACACCCCCCCCACGTACATGCACAGTCTTTCATCGAATTATCACAGGGCCGGCGCCAGCACAGGGCAAACCTGGGCAAGTGCCAGGGCCCCTGGCTTCTTCAGGGGCCCACCCAGGCTTACACTTGTCCATGGTATTATTTTACAGTGGTTCCGAACCACCGAATGGCAGGTGTGGCCTCAGCAATGGGATGATCAGCAACAATGGAAAAGGTGGTGAGAACCAGGTGACAGCTACAGCAATGATGACGTTTTTAGTGGCAGTGGAGCAAGTAGTAAGGGCTGAAGGGTGCTTGGTGGCAGTAGACTGACTGGAGGATGATTGGTGGCGATAGGGAAGGCAATAAGGACTGGAGGGTGAACAGCAGCAGAAGATGACCCATTTGTGACAGCGGAGATGAAAGGTGACATTATGTGACTTACTACTTTGGGACCCACTAAGACTCTCTTGCCCAAGGGCCCCCAAAAACCTGGAGCCACCAATAGCAGTAGCATGTGGTTTAATCACTGCAAGATAGGAGAAAGCTAGGACCTCCCGGTCTACATAGGACAGGCTGTGGCAGGATCTCCTTAGTTCTTTTGTTACAGTCACAAGGGGCTGTGAAGATGTCTGGATTTTTTTGTTTTTTGTACAATACCGGGAGTGGGGGCTTTGACTCCGTTTGTTTCCCAGCCTCTCACCAGCTGCAGGGCTCCCGGGGACCCCATTTAGATGCCTGAAGTCCGTTCCTAACCCGATAGTGTGGGGTTGTGAAGAGCGAGGGAAGTGACTGGGTCTGAGCCCCGAGCATTGGGAACCCGCTGCCCACAAGGTACCTGATTGTTGGGCCTTGCATGGTGGCCCTGATGTGTGCCTCGTAATGAGCCCCCGTTCCCTCTAACCCCTGGGTCATCACCCATCCTGGCCGCTGTCTGCCTTCCCTATGGCTGCTGGTGGTGGGCCTGAGCTAGGTGGACGGGCTCCCATGGGTCAGTGTGTGTATGTGTTTTGTGTTTACTACTACATGATCTATTATACCTTGAGAGAGGCAGCCATGCTGGTCAGAACTCATTCAGAGCTATGTGCCAGCGTTTGGGAGGAGACGGCCTCTCAGTGGAGGGCATGGCCACCGCCTATACAGCCTGCTTATTGGCAGATTTGGGAGGAGGGCAGGCCAGCCGCGGTCTCGGGGTGTGTGGCTTCGGCCACTGACCTTACAGTAGAGGACAGGAGTAGTGGGCGAGGCAACCACAGTTGCAAGGGCCGTGGCTCCGCCTTATTCTCACTAACAGCACGAGGCACGCCATCTTGTTTGGTGCCTGAGGAGTCAGGATTGTCGAATGGCAGCTCTTGTACTGCCTCCTTGTTCCTGGGCTGAGGTTCGGTTCCAGCACAGCTGCCGCCCCATGGTTTCCCTAGTTGGATTGTCCAGTTTTCTCTTGCGGATTTAGGCTCGGACTTGTCAGAGCGGGATATATCCTCGGGGAGGCTCCCAGGTCCATTTTTGTCCCAGGCTCAGCTCACGGATGGTGTTCCTCCTTCGGATATCATGGACAGGGTGGCTCAGTTGGAGAGCATGTCAGTGGCCTTCCCTGAATCTGTCTCTGCCCGCTCAAACGGGAAGGTTTCGGCCAGGTGTAGGCATTTGCATACAGAGTCCTCGGAGCAATCTAGCTCCTACGTATTTAGGGATTCAGGATCTAGTTTCGGTCAGTTGGAGGGAGAGGTGTCGTCCGACAGGAAGGAGGAACCAAAAGCTACGCATGCACTGGGAAACCCCCTGGATTACCTGACAGGTCAGATTGAGGAGCTTATTGAGGCAATAATAACATCTCTACTCCCTCCCTACAAGCGCCAGAAGGTCAGCCAGGTTTTTCCCAGCCAGGTTTTTCCCAGGCTTGCCCATTTCGACAAGCTAGTGGCGTGGGAGAACCTGGATAAGCTTCCGTCTCTTCCTAAGGTCTTGGACGCCAAGTACTTCTTTCTGGATGAGGCGGTCAAGGTTTGGTCTTCGCCACCTGAGTTAGATAAATCGGTGTTGGGTCTAACTCACACACTTATTCCTACTTCGGATAGTGCAGCCTTGAGAGACCCGGCAGATAGGAGGTTGGAACAGCTGGCCAGGCATGCATTCTCCATGGTGGGGTCGGCCATATGCCCAGGTTGTGCCACGTCTATGGCTGCAACGACATGCAAGGTCTGGATGAAGCAGCAGAAGAGGCGTTTGCGACATGGAGGTTCGCATTCCTCTCCACTTTGGTTGAACTCTTTCGATATGTGGGTCTTCAGATACATTGTGCCGGCTATGGACAACTTGGTGCATCTGGTGGCTAGGAGCTTTGCCTTGCTGGTCACCTTGCAATGCACGGTCCGGCTGATTTTTCGGGTAAGCAGAAGCCACAGGGGAAACCAAGACCCCAATAAGCCAGCCAGCCCAAGCCAAGCCCTCTCAGGGTTGGCGGGGTGCCCTCACACAATCAGGTGGGGGGACAGCTTCTTCACTACATGCCGGTGTGGAGGGAACAGATATCCGACGCTTGGGCCAAGGAGGTTGTTTCTTTCCGATACAGGATAGAGTTCTGGAACAGGCATACACACAGGTCTATAGAGTCCAAGTCTTCTTGCATCATGGAAAGGGCAACGGCTCGTGACTGTGCGATAGAGCTCCTTATGGCCTGTGGAGTTGTAGTATCTGTGCCCCCTTCTACTACAAAATAGTAAATACTATTTGTCATCCCCTCAAGAAGGACGAGTCAGTTTGGCCGATCCTGGATCTCTGGAGTCTGAACAGTTACGTTCGGGTGCAGAAGTTGTCCACTGTCCACATGGAATCTCGAAGATCGGTCGTGACATTGCTGCAACAGGCAGATTTTCTGGCCATGGTGGACATAAAGGATGCTTATCTGCATGTCCCGATCTTCCCTGGTCACCAACAATACCTGAGCTTTGCGGTGGGTGCGCGACATTTCCAATTTGTTGCACTGCCGTTTGGACTGTCCACTGCCCCGCGAGTCACCCCATACCAGGAAGACTTGCTCAACCGAGCCCCATCTCTGGCAGAGGCACTGCGGGATGTTTGGACTATCCTGTCCACACTGGAAATTTTCAGGTGGTTGATCAACTACCCCAAGTCCCAGGTGGTTCCCTCCATGGTGGCGACTTATCTAGGTATGGCATTGGATACTCTACGGGCATGGGTCCTTCTTCCGGGACAGAAGGGCATGGCTCTTCAGGAGGTGGTGAGGTTGATGCTGACAGCCTAACATTCCACAGTCAGACAGGGCATGTTTCTTCTTGGCCTGATGGTGTCTACCATCGAGGCAGTCCCGTATCCTCAGTTCCAATCCAGGCCACTACAAACGCAGTTCCTATCGAAATGGTGCAGGACCGCGCAGACTTTGGATGATCGCTTTGTCTTGACGGACAATGCCCAGCGATCCCTGAATTGGTGGCTGGACCAGCAGTGGCTGGCAGTGGGTCAGCCTTTTCTGCCGATCCGGTGGGTCATTCGGAACACAGACGCCAGTCTGACGGGTTGGGGTGGCGTTCTGGACAACCAGGGTTTCTGGGAGTGCAGTTTTCCAGTCATTTTGTTGGAACTGGGGGTGATTCTGCTGGTTCTTCGCCATTAGTTGGCCCAGCTCAGGGGCCTTCCAGTCAGGCAATTCCATGGCTGTGGCCTACGTAAACCATCAAGGGGGTTCCATGAGCTGGCAGGAAGTGAGTGTCTACAGGCCGATTATTTGAGCAGGGAGACGGTGGACCAGGGGAAATGGTTCCTTCACCAGGACGTGTTTCAAGCTCTCTGCATCTGATAAGGAGTGCCAGAGGTGGAGCTCTTTGCATCTCGACACAATCAGAAGGTCCAGAGATTCGTGTTCGTCGCAGTCAACACACTGGCCATTCCCTGGTCAGGATACGGCCTGCTCTATGCATTCCTGCCACTGCCACTTCTGGTTCAGGTGTTAAAGAAGGTCAACTGCGAGCAGATTTCTATCTTCCTGATCGCCTCACACTGGCCCAGAAGGGTGTAGTTTGCGGGTCTGGTCAGCCTGGCAGGGACGACTGTTCATGATGGCTCCCGATCCCCAGATCTTCTGCAACAGGGTACTCTGCAGCACCCCAATTCTCCAGCGCTGGCTTTAGCAGCTTGGCTTTTGAGACCAGCATTTTGAAGGAGAGGGGTTTGTCTGCCGCAGTAATTCGTACCTTGATTCGAGCACAGAAACAGTCGTCCTCTAGAATTTATATAGGTGTATATACACAACTGTGTATAAGGCTCAGCGAAAACTGTATTAACACCACAGGTGCTCTTCACACAAATCCGGTGACTTCAATCCACCACCACCTTCTTATAAATCACGTACCAGATGTATTCTTTGTAATTTGCATATATGATCTCCCTTCAATTTAAAAGGCTCCACAATTTTTCTTATGATCAGAAGGACACACTTATTTAATTAGGTGCCTGTATTTCACTTCATTAAACCAAGCACAAAGGGCTCCAATCACTCCACAGGAATAATTCAGCTTGATCCAAATTTATTGTAACATGTTAAAAAAGACAAAAATTGCTCTAATAGCGTAAGTACGTTCCACATAAAGCATAAAAACTCTGTGGCCACTGGCCCTTTAAAAAGCCGCTCACCAGATGCAAGAATAAAATGCGCTTTTCTCAATATAACACAATGAGGCAGGCGTCATCTAAGCCCTCCGATGTGCGCGCACACAGCACAATACTGAATACTGGATAAAACGAGTTCAGCTCACCGCCTTCTCCGGCCGTAGTACGCGGCGCTGCCCGTCCAGAAACAACTCACGTGACACTCCTAGGCTCCGCCCAACGCGTTTCGTCATTAAAACTTATTCATGGGCTCGCGCGGGGCTAGGAGCGTCACTAATTTATTCACTTCAACCTGTCACGTGGTTATGATTCATTGTTAACCTATTAGGTTCAGATTCAATTCTCATTATCTCCGGCTGTTATATCAATATTATATATAGTGTATGCGTCCCCCAGAGAGATTAGAGGACGCCTTTATTTGCCATAACCATTTTTGATGTTTTTAAATGGCACATAATTAAAACCAATACAGCTTATTCCGATTTTACACAAAACCAGAGACATTCTATTATGCTATCTTGTTACATTTTCATCATAGTAGCATCTTTACTTCACTTTCCTCAAAAGTATATAATTATTTACTATAATAAAACTGTGATACATCATATTTGCTACAATAAAACCTATTGTTCTATATAAGGCTACATATTCAGATATAATCAGTTTTATATATTCCATTCTCATCTTGAAATTGCGCAACTATAAAATCTCAGCTATAAAATCCATTCTAATCATTTTTATTTATATATATTATTATAAAAATTCCCCAAAGAACTCTAAAAAGGGATCTTAAAACAACTTAGGTGAGGGTATTTCATTAATTATCCCCTATAAAACAGTTGAGATCATACTCCACATTTAACCCTTTCGGTTGCATAGACTGGAGTTTATAAATCCATTTTGATTCCATTCTAGAAATCTCCCTAATATTATTACCTCCTTTTAATCCACCTATCCACTGGTCTATCACCCAAAATTTTAAAGTTGAGGGGTCTCTGTTGTGGGAACGACTAAAGTGCAATGAAACACTATGAGATTCATATCCTTTTTTAATATTATATATATGCTCTCTGAGTCGCACTCTAAATTTTCTCCCTGTGCGCCCAACATACTGTTTTCCACAGGGACACTCCAGCACATACACTACATTTTCACTGTTACAAGTCATAAAATTATTAATTTTAAAACATTCTTTTGTCATTGTGGACGTAAAACTCACAAGTACGGCATCCCAAACATTTTTTACATTTAAAGAACCCTTTCACATCACAAATTAAGCTATCTCCTCTTTTTTGGGGGGATATAAAGCTCTTAACCAAGTGGGTCATGAGTGTAGGTGGCTTTCTATATATCACTTTAGGCTTTTCTGGGAGATGGGGTCCCAATACCTCATCATTTTTAATCACATGCCAATGTCTTTTTAAAATCTTACTCACTCTGTTGTAGTCTTCACCAAATCTTGTAATCATAGCGCAATTCGCAAACTTGTTATTTTCTAGGTTCTTTTTCTTTTTTTCTTTTGAGGCCTCAGCCATAGTGGATGGTTCTAAGGCAGCTATCTTCTTGATTTCATCTTGGACTGCTGATTCCTCATATCCCTTATTAATCAATCGCCTATTAACTTCGCCTGACACTCAAAATCTTCATTATTGGTACAATTTCTTTTTATACGATAAAATTGCCCCCTTGGGATATTATTCAACCACCTAGGGTGGTGGCAGCTTTCCTTTGGAACATATGAGTTCCTATCGGTGTCTTTGAAGTATGTTCTTGTTACAATATTTTTATCTTTGATCTCTATTTCCAAATCAAGAAAATGGATCTTACTCCTACTTATTTCTTTTGTGAATGCCAACCCCCAATCATTGGCATTCAGATTGGCAAAAAATATTTCTAGAGATTCCTCGCTGCCATCCCATACAACCAGGCAATCATCGATATAGCTCCCCCATAATCTTAAATTGGGGTGTCTTTCCTCATATATAAAGGATTCTTCCCACATCCCCATAAAAAGGTTTGCTAAACTTGGGGCGAACTTAGCGCCCATAGCAACTCCTTTTGTTTGCAAATAATAACTCCCATTATGCCAAAAATAGTTATGATTTAGGGCAAAATCAAAGCAATCCATTAAAAAATCAATTTGGATCAATAAGAGATTTGTGGCCTGCATCAAATAGTGTCTGATGGCTTTTAACCCTCTTTCATGCGGTATACACGTATACAGTGAAACCACATCAATTGTGGCTAGAATAGTATTCTCAGCGATTTCTACATTTCTCAGTAGTTCCAAAACCTGTTGGCTATCTTTTATGTACGAAGGGAGATTAACTACTAGTGGCTGAAGAAACCAATCTAGGTACTTCCCAAGATTGTAGGTCAGAGAATGAATCCCGCTAATAATGGGTCTATGCGGGGGGTTTTTTGGGTCCTTATGAACTTTTGGAAGACCATATATAGTCGGTGTTTTAGGATATTTTTTATTACAAAACTCTACCTCCTTTTTTGTTATTACTCCTAAGGATAACCCCATCTGCATAAGGCTATCCAGTTCTTCTTTAAAGCCATTTATAGGGTCATTGGGTAGTTTGCAATAAGTATCAGTATCTTCCAAGAGTGAATTAATATGTTTAACATAATTCTCAGTATCCTGTATCACAATCCCTCCACCTTTATCTGCCTTTTTTATATGTCTTGTTTTGTCATTCTTTAGGGAATCTATCCCTCTTTTTATCCGTTTATTGACATATATATCTTTATTTTTATTTTTATTTTTGGTTTTATTGTTATTTATTTGTTTTAGTTGATCCTCTTTTTCTACATCTTTTAACACTAATTTCTTAAAACTCTCCAGGCAGAAATTATTATTCACCATAGGGTTAAAGGTTGAGGGACTTCTTAGGTTGCTAAAAACAATCCCAGAATCTTTCTCGATTTTCTTTTCTCCCACAATATCATTAGCCAGAAAAAATCTCCTAACATTCAATTTCCTAAAAAATAAATTTAGATCTATATAGGTTCTAAAGGGATCCATATTTACTTTTGGAGCGAAATTTAGCCCCTTATTGAGAACAAATATTTCATCCTTGCTTAGGGATTTTTCACTTAAATTATAGATTCCCCCATCTTTATTCGTTTCTTCTAAAATCTTTTTTGTTTTCTTAAACTTCCGCCCTCCTCTAGTTCCCCTAGATCTTTCCTTTTTCGTCCCAATATTGGGGTATATGGTTCTAGTAGGCTCCTTTTTTGTCCATTCCTTATCTCCTTTTTTTGCATATTTTCTCTGATAGAAAAAGGGGAAGATGGCCTTCTCCTTCTTTCCTGACCAATATTTCCATCGTTGGTGTTCTTAGTTCTCCAACTCCTTTCATAACTCAACGGGGAATATCTGTTTCTTAGTTCTAATCCCTCTCTTTGTGGATTTCTCCCTAAAGATCTTCTTATTCTACCTTCTTCAACTTTATTCCCTCTATCAAATCTAGGTTTTCTCTTATATGTTGGAGAATTAAAATCATTTCTCCTATCTGGTGTAATCCTTCTTCTCTGTAAAGGGAGGCCCTGTTCACTTTTTTCCTTCAGCTCAACATCACATTCATCTTTTTCTCTCATATTAGAACTATATCCTTTCATGTCCCTTCTAGACACCCAATTGTTTTTAGTGGGGATCCTAGCCTTATCTTGCCATTTAAACACTCTCTTATTTTGGTAATTCCAACTATCTCTCTTTATCTTCCTTTGTTTTCTCTCTCTAATCTCCTTATCCTCTTTTCCTAGCTTATTTTTTACTTGATCTGATTTTTGATAGCTTTCATTCTTCTTATATGGTTCTAAACATTCTCTGGCCTTATCTATCTCTTCTTTCACCATCTGTAATTTTGCCCTTTTTTATAAACTAATTTCTCAAGTAATCTCAATCCGCAATCATTAAAAAATTGGAACCAATCATCCTTAAATATATCATTTTCATCCCCATCGTAAATGCATATGTCCCACCTTAAACTTCTTGGTACCATTTTCTGTGACATATAAAATTCTAATGTGGCAATATCCCACCATATTCTTATTTCTTTGTTCATAAGGTTATGTAATTTCTTAAAACTTCCATCAAGAAAATCTTCTATATTTAAATTTCTCCCATTATCCTTATTTGTGATATCAAGAAACACTTTATCTAAATCTATCTTCCTTTTTTCTCTATATTCAAAAATGTCTTCCATCATATATTTATGTGATACACACGTTAGTGCAATGTGGCTAACAAAAACTAATATATTCTAATACCAATCCAATTTATGTTCCAAAGAACAACTTCCTTAACAACTCTTATTATTAACAATATTAGCAGCAGTTTCATATGACAATACACTTCAAATGATAAAAGAAATTTAGAGCTTAACAGCTCCAAAAAAACGCGCTTCTAAACAATTAAATTAACAATTATTTAAATTAAATCTAAAGTCTTTCGCTCCAAGCCTTTGGGCTGTTGTCAAGTCAGCTTCCAACATAAACATATATAGGTGTATATACACAACTGTGTATAAGGCTCAGCGAAAACTGTATTAACACCACAGGTGCTCTTCACACAAATCCGGTGACTTCAATCCACCACCACCTTCTTATAAATCACGTACCAGATGTATTCTTTGTAATTTGCATATATGATCTCCCTTCAATTTAAAAGGCTCCACAATTTTTCTTATGATCAGAAGGACACACTTATTTAATTAGGTGCCTGTATTTCACTTCATTAAACCAAGCACAAAGGGCTCCAATCACTCCACAGGAATAATTCAGCTTGATCCAAATTTATTGTAACATGTTAAAAAAGACAAAAATTGCTCTAATAGCGTAAGTACGTTCCACATAAAGCATAAAAACTCTGTGGCCACTGGCCCTTTAAAAAGCCGCTCACCAGATGCAAGAATAAAATGCGCTTTTCTCAATATAACACAATGAGGCAGGCGTCATCTAAGCCCTCCGATGTGCGCGCACACAGCACAATACTGAATACTGGATAAAACGAGTTCAGCTCACCGCCTTCTCCGGCCGTAGTACGCGGCGCTGCCCGTCCAGAAACAACTCACGTGACACTCCTAGGCTCCGCCCAACGCGTTTCGTCATTAAAACTTATTCATGGGCTCGCGCGGGGCTAGGAGCGCCACTAATTTATTCACTTCAACCTGTCACGTGGTTATGATTCATTGTTAACCTATTAGGTTCAGATTCAATTCTCATTATCTCCGGCTGTTATATCAATATTATATATTATATATTATATTATATAGTCCTCTAGAATTTACTATGGAACTAGGAGGGCCTTCATGTCTTGGTGCAAATCTAAGGGCCACACTTGTAGGAGATTCTCAGGAGATTGTCAGTACCCAAAATTTTCTTGAATTTCTCAAGCAAGCACTGGACACGGGTCTACAGCCCAGCACCTTTAAATGCCAGGTCCACTTTTTTCCAACGGATGATCACAGAGCATAGTTATTCCGCACTTTCATGCAGTGTGCTGCGCATGTTCGGCCTCCGTAGTGATTGCTAGTCTCTCCCTGGGATCTAAATCTGGTACTGTCAGCAACTGTCAGCACAGGGGCCCCCCTTTGAACCCATGGCGAGGATTCCCCGACTACACTCACGTTGAAGGTGGCTTTTCTTGTGGTGATCACATCCATCTGATCACCCTTTTGGTGCTACATGAAGTCAAAAGCGGTGTTTCATGTGAAGCAGGAATATTTGCCCAAGGTGGTCTCTCCCTTCCTCTTAATCGGGAGATAGTGCTACCCTCCTTGTGCCCACGCCCCACTCACCATAATCATTTCCTCGATGTGGCCAGGGCATTAAAGTAATACTTGGCTGCTACTCGAGAGCTACGGATGTCTTGTTCGTGATCCCAGAAGGAGCAAGGAGGGGCCTGGTGGCTGCCAGGTCCACTTTTGGCAGATGGATTAGGCAGGCGGTCATACAAGCCTACTCCTGTAAGGGGAAGGAGGTGCCCTTTCAGGTCACTGCTCACTCTACCAGGGAGATTGCCGCGTCTTGGGCTTTCCAACACCAGGCGTCGGTGGAACAGGTCTGCAAGGCAGCGATCTGGTTGTCTCTCCAGGTGAAACTGTAAACATTGATATTTGGTCATTTCTTCTTCAGTTTAAATACAGAAAACAGTTTGGGACAGTGCCAAACCTAGTCCGACACTATCTGACAATTGTCTTTGCCTACTATATCCCTTTAAAGTGGACCAAAACCCAGGATTTTGACTATCCTGGGTTTGGTCCTTGCACCTGCTCCCGCGATCAGGGGTGCTCCTCTGTGTGAACTAACTCACCTTTCGCTGGTCCTACGGCACATGTGCAGCCTCCCATCCAATCAGCCGGCATCCGCATCCCCGCTTCCCTCTAACAAGGAGCGTACCCATGCCAGCCATTCACAAATGCCTGGGGCGGGCACGCACCCTGCTAAAGGGATAGAGGTGGATGCGGCACTGCTTGTGAGCATTATGGGTGGCCTGGGGGGTTTCACACCTGATTCTGGATGCCCCGGGGGGAGGGAATCAAGCGGCCCTGGAATCTTATAAATTCCAGGGCCAATGGCCGTGGGTTTTGGTGCACTTTAAGCATCCCAAATTTGTCAAAATTATCAACTTACCCTAGCATCACTTGACAGCTAGGGAGCTTCCTAATGAAGCCACACCCTCCCCTCCAGGGAGCGAATAGAGCCTGGAAGGAAGGGGGACTTGCGTCCTTTCTACTTCCAAATGCGAACGGATCATTGATTTTGTCTGCACCTGCCAGCAGAAGTGGTGCCAGAACAGGGGGAGGACGCCACCCAGCACAGGATGAAGATGGCGGAGGGCATTATAATGTAAATTTATAATAATACAATTATTTTGTGTGGTATACTAGTTCTAAGGATAGTTAGGCTGCAAATAACTTGCTGGCATGGCAGTGGGTGATTTTCCACTACCCCCACTCTATTCAGTAACTTTAACCGCAATGATGGGGGGAGGTATGAAAGAACCCAGTGGATATTTTCCTAGGGTATTCTCCTCTATGCTTGTGACAACCAGTGTTGTCAAAGTCACATGGGGAGATTCCGTAAGGCTTCTTAGTATAAAAGCCCTCGGCTGGATGTCAAGGAAGGAGAAGGGGGGGCATGAGTCTCCCCATTCAAAAGATGCCTAAAGCAGCCGCCTTCATCAGAATTGACTATCCCTGCGGCCAGGTCCGGAGTATGAGGAGGGTACAAATGGGGCACCTCTGAGGCCTCCACCACTTGCCCTGCAAAGGGGGCATCCACCAACCTTTAGGTTATGGTCTGGTCCAGGAGGCTTTTCTGTCTTTGGTCTGACAGGCCACGGGGCCAGCAACAAAGCTATCGGCTGCAGTGGGTCCCCCCGCACCTGGGAAAGCCTTTTTTTGCAAACCTTCAGCCAAAGCCACCACAGGGCAGAAAGGGGAGTCTAGAGCAGTAATGCTGCTGTCAGCAATGATACAGCGATGGGTGGGTGCAGAACTGTCAATCAGCGGCTGCTCACTGCACATAAGTCACCAAGCACAACCGCTGACAGCTCAATGCAGAAATTCCCAAGCAGCACACACTCGCACATGGGTGGCAAAAGGAATTTGATCTGTAAATACTGTATCTGGGGCCTCCTCCAGATTTTGTGCCCAGGGGTCTCAACTACTCTTAATCCGTCCCTGCCTGCGGTGATGAGGAAGTCTAGGCTAGGAACCCAGAACACCCAGCCGGGCGACAAAGAAGATGCGCCTGGCAGGGGAACAAAAGGAATAGATGTGGACTAATATTAACGATATTTGTGTGGTGTGTTTATATATTTTTTATGAATGCTAGTGAACTGGTACTGGGCCTAGGGGACCCCTATACTGTACCAGTTCACAGGGTAGGGGGGGCGACATATCCCCTTTCCGGGAGCAGCAGATGTCATGCCGCTGCTGCTATCTGATTACCAGCACCCACTCTTGAGGCTCCAGAGGTTTGGAAGAGCACAATGGACAGAGGGGCTGTTGAAACGACAGGGCCTGGGGGGCAGCCATTCGGCCCCTGAACCCTGGGTTACCAGCACCTATGTCTGGTGCTTATCGGGTCAGGTTTGTTATTTTTAAACAAAAAAGAAAATATACAGCACTCCTTTCAAAAAAATGTGCTAAAAAAACCTTAAAAAAAAAATAAAAAAAGAGTTGCTGAATGAGACAGGCAAAATTGTAAATTTTCCACCAAAAAAGGGTGAAATTTTGCACGGTGCTGAATTGAGTCTACATTCTCACACCAGCATGTTTATACACCCAGATGGCCATGTGTACACCTCCATAGGCACATGATCACACACACCCAGACAGGCATGTGCACATTCCTAGGCATGTAATCCCACCGCCCTAGAGGCACATGCTGACCTCAGACACACATGCACACACATCCAGATGTGCATGTGCTTACACTCAAAGATACATGCATGCGCACTTTCCCAAGCACACATGCGCACACACCTTCTCTCCCAGCGGCTCTGCCTGCGCACCCCCACAGATTTTTTATAAACTTGACATAACTGATTGTCTAGTCATGCGAGTCTGCAAGTTGGCCGCCAGAACCCAGGGAATGTGGTAAGAGGTAAGTGTCCAAATTTAGCTTGCCAGGGGTGAGGTGGGTCATCCCAAATCAGAATTCCTCCCCCCAGCTGCAGGACTAAGCAGACCAACAACCATTTTTTACTGTTGGTCACCAATTATATATTCTAAGTATGTCACACACCCCGCTTCAAGATATCCATAACATGTGGGTAATACCGACCTGAAGGGGCGTTCCTGCAGAGATGATAGCAAAAAAGAAAGCCCCTCCCTGATCCATAAATACCTGGGACCTCCCACTCATCACCCAGTTTTCCATCTCTGCAGACGGCGAGCAAGTCAGAAGATGATGGCTCCTCCTTGCACAGGGGGATTTCAGGTAGCCGGGATGATTCCCGGCCCGCTATTCATTTATTTCCGTTTGGACCTTTTTTCCCCAGAACTCTATATGCCTCCCAGCCTCGGCTGAGGGTCCAGGCGAGGGTATATCGGCACCTTAGGTGCTCAGGAGCTATGCTCCACCGTGAGACCCTATATGAGAGGGTAGGCGGTTACTCCGGGTTGGTGACCCCGGTTTGGGATGCCCTGTCCCTTACTTAACATCCAATGGCCCTCCCAGGATCCCCTTCCATAGGTGGGGTTGGGGAGTGTGGGTCCCATCTTAATTAATTCGTTTCACAGGACAGCATACTTTGAGGGTGTGTGTGTGTGTGTGAGTGTAGTGTCTCTTTAACTGTATTCACCGCCGCAGCCTTTTACAGGGCCTGTGCGGTGCTGGACTGACTTTCTTCCCCCCATCTTCCCTTCACTTTTATTAATGGCGGAGGTATTTACCTCACGCCATGATACTGTGCTTTTGGGGGGGGGGGGGCGGGGCCGGACCGTCGGCAGGGCCGGGGCTCGTCCCTCCCGTTTTTCACATGTGTAAGTGTGTGTGTTGTGTGCGTGCTTTGTGTACTGGCCGGGCCGGCGACCGCTCTTTGCTCTGCGGCGCCGGCCGGCTCTGGGCGCCATTGTCTTCTGAGTTGATTCACCTCACGCTGACTGGGGGGGTGGGGTTTTATATATCTTCATTAGCCTTATTAGTCCTTCTGTTCTGTCTTTCAGATGGTGGTTCAGGAGGTTCGCCAGTAGCATTTAGGGGGTCCCTCCTGATCCTTTATCACTGGGTTCATTTTTGCTATAAATCCTCCCACTCGGGACATTAAAGGGGCATCCCGGGTTGTCTAGCGGCGTAATTCCCTGGGTCATAGCGACTATTCATATAAAAAGTTCACCTTATGGAGGCATCCCCGGATACTGGGCTCGGGGCCCCTTCGGGGCATCTCCGAAAGTGTATGTTGTGTGGGGTATCCATTTCTGGGGACGATGTACTTCTGTGTATACCATGTGCACAGCAGACCATCACGCGGCAGTCCGAACCACAGGCGTCTGGGTCAGCACCGCCGGTCGCTTCATCTCCACATCCCGCCTTGACACGCACCCCGTGTGACGTCGTCATGGGCAGGGAGCTGCAATCTGAGATGTGCGCCAGATTGGCTAACCTTGAAAAAATTATCTCCGGCTCGGTCGCCCGTAAGGCTCCGACTAAGAGAAAGCATTTGTCGCCGGCTCCGCTGGTGGAGGACCAGGAGGATGTTAATAATCTGGATTGGTCTGATTATTCCCAGCTAGAGGAAGGGGAAGTTTATGAGGATTCTGATTTTTCGGACGATGAGCAGTCCTTTGGCGCTGTAGCCAAGCTGGGTGACTTGGGGAGATCCTCTGATACTCCCCACGCTCTGGCTCTGATGTTAGAGGTACTGAATATTTCCCCTCCTGAGGAGGTGTCACGGCAGAAGGGTGAATTGTTTGAGGAATCCAGGCCACGCTTGGAATTCCCTACACAAAGGCATTTTGACAAAATTATTGCCAAGGAATGGGACAGGCCGGCTCGGCTCCCTGGCATCCCTCAGGGATGGGATAGGAAATATCCCTTCCCTTTGGAGGCGGTTAAGCGTTGGGCCAGGTGTAGGCATTTGCATACAGAGTCCTCGGAGCAATCTAGCTCCTACGTATTTAGGGATTCAGGATCTAGTTTCGGTCAGTTGGAGGGAGAGGTGTCGTCCGACAGGAAGGAGGAACCAAAAGCTACGCATGCACTGGGAAACCCCCTGGATTACCTGACAGGTCAGATTGAGGAGCTTATTGAGGCAATAATAACATCTCTACTCCCTCCCTACAAGCGCCAGAAGGTCAGCCAGGTTTTTCCCAGGCTTGCCCATTTCGACAAGCTAGTGGCGTGGGAGAACCTGGATAAGCTTCCGTCTCTTCCTAAGGTCTTGGACGCCAAGTACTTCTTTCTGGATGAGGCGGTCAAGGTTTGGTCTTCGCCACCTGAGTTAGATAAATCGGTGTTGGGTCTAACTCACACACTTATTCCTACTTCGGATAGTGCAGCCTTGAGAGACCCGGCAGATAGGAGGTTGGAACAGCTGGCCAGGCATGCATTCTCCATGGTGGGGTCGGCCATATGCCCAGGTTGTGCCACGTCTATGGCTGCAACGACATGCAAGGTCTGGATGAAGCAGCAGAAGAGGCGTTTGCGACATGGAGGTTCGCATTCCTCTCCACTTTGGTTGAACTCTTTCGATATGTGGGTCTTCAGATACATTGTGCCGGCTATGGACAACTTGGTGCATCTGGTGGCTAGGAGCTTTGCCTTGCTGGTCACCTTGCAATGCACGGTCCGGCTGATTTTTCGGGTAAGCAGAAGCCACAGGGGAAACCAAGACCCCAATAAGCCAGCCAGCCCAAGCCAAGCCCTCTCAGGGTTGGCGGGGTGCCCTCACACAATCAGGTGGGGGGACAGCTTCTTCACTACATGCCGGTGTGGAGGGAACAGATATCCGACGCTTGGGCCAAGGAGGTTGTTTCTTTCCGATACAGGATAGAGTTCTGGAACAGGCATACACACAGGTCTATAGAGTCCAAGTCTTCTTGCATCATGGAAAGGGCAACGGCTCGTGACTGTGCGATAGAGCTCCTTATGGCCTGTGGAGTTGTAGTATCTGTGCCCCCTTCTACTACAAAATAGTAAATACTATTTGTCATCCCCTCAAGAAGGACGAGTCAGTTTGGCCGATCCTGGATCTCTGGAGTCTGAACAGTTACGTTCGGGTGCAGAAGTTGTCCACTGTCCACATGGAATCTCGAAGATCGGTCGTGACATTGCTGCAACAGGCAGATTTTCTGGCCATGGTGGACATAAAGGATGCTTATCTGCATGTCCCGATCTTCCCTGGTCACCAACAATACCTGAGCTTTGCGGTGGGTGCGCGACATTTCCAATTTGTTGCACTGCCGTTTGGACTGTCCACTGCCCCGCGAGTCACCCCATACCAGGAAGACTTGCTCAACCGAGCCCCATCTCTGGCAGAGGCACTGCGGGATGTTTGGACTATCCTGTCCACACTGGAAATTTTCAGGTGGTTGATCAACTACCCCAAGTCCCAGGTGGTTCCCTCCATGGTGGCGACTTATCTAGGTATGGCATTGGATACTCTACGGGCATGGGTCCTTCTTCCGGGGCAGAAGGGCATGGCTCTTCAGGAGGTGGTGAGGTTGATGCTGACAGCCTAACATTCCACAGTCAGACAGGGCATGTTTCTTCTTGGCCTGATGGTGTCTACCATCGAGGCAGTCCCGTATCCTCAGTTCCAATCCAGGCCACTACAAACGCAGTTCCTATCGAAATGGTGCAGGACCGCGCAGACTTTGGATGATCGCTTTGTCTTGACGGACAATGCCCAGCGATCCCTGAATTGGTGGCTGGACCAGCAGTGGCTGGCAGTGGGTCAGCCTTTTCTGCCGATCCGGTGGGTCATTCGGAACACAGACGCCAGTCTGACGGGTTGGGGTGGCGTTCTGGACAACCAGGGTTTCTGGGAGTGCAGTTTTCCAGTCATTTTGTTGGAACTGGGGGTGATTCTGCTGGTTCTTCGCCATTAGTTGGCCCAGCTCAGGGGCCTTCCAGTCAGGCAATTCCATGGCTGTGGCCTACGTAAACCATCAAGGGGGTTCCATGAGCTGGCAGGAAGTGAGTGTCTACAGGCCGATTATTTGAGCAGGGAGACGGTGGACCAGGGGAAATGGTTCCTTCACCAGGACGTGTTTCAAGCTCTCTGCATCTGATAAGGAGTGCCAGAGGTGGAGCTCTTTGCACCTCGACACAATCAGAAGGTCCAGAGATTCGTGTTCGTCGCAGTCAACACACTGGCCATTCCCTGGTCAGGATACGGCCTGCTCTATGCATTCCTGCCACTGCCACTTCTGGTTCAGGTGTTAAAGAAGGTCAACTGCGAGCAGATTTCTATCTTCCTGATCGCCTCACACTGGCCCAGAAGGGTGTAGTTTGCGGGTCTGGTCAGCCTGGCAGGGACGACTGTTCATGATGGCTCCCGATCCCCAGATCTTCTGCAACAGGGTACTCTGCAGCACCCCAATTCTCCAGCGCTGGCTTTAGCAGCTTGGCTTTTGAGACCAGCATTTTGAAGGAGAGGGGTTTGTCTGCCGCAGTAATTCGTACCTTGATTCGAGCACGGAAACAGTCGTCCTCTAGAATTTACTATGGAACTAGGAGGGCCTTCATGTCTTGGTGCAAATCTAAGGGCCACACTTGTAGGAGATTCTCAGGAGATTGTCAGTACCCAAAATTTTCTTGAATTTCTCAAGCAAGCACTGGACACGGGTCTACAGCCCAGCACCTTTAAATGCCAGGTCCACTTTTTTCCAACGGATGATCACAGAGCATAGTTATTCCGCACTTTCATGCAGTGTGCTGCGCATGTTCGGCCTCCGTAGTGATTGCTAGTCTCTCCCTGGGATCTAAATCTGGTACTGTCAGCAACTGTCAGCACAGGGGCCCCCCTTTGAACCCATGGCGAGGATTCCCCGACTACACTCACGTTGAAGGTGGCTTTTCTTGTGGTGATCACATCCATCTGATCACCCTTTTGGTGCTACATGAAGTCAAAGGCGGTGTTTCATGTGAAGCAGGAATATTTGCCCAAGGTGGTCTCTCCCTTCCTCTTAATCGGGAGATAGTGCTACCCTCCTTGTGCCCACGCCCCACTCACCATAATCATTTCCTCGATGTGGCCAGGGCATTAAAGTAATACTTGGCTGCTACTCGAGAGCTACGGATGTCTTGTTCGTGATCCCAGAAGGAGCAAGGAGGGGCCTGGTGGCTGCCAGGTCCACTTTTGGCAGATGGATTAGGCAGGCGGTCATACAAGCCTACTCCTGTAAGGGGAAGGAGGTGCCCTTTCAGGTCACTGCTCACTCTACCAGGGAGATTGCCGCGTCTTGGGCTTTCCAACACCAGGCGTCGGTGGAACAGGTCTGCAAGGCAGCGATCTGGTTGTCTCTCCAGGTGAAACTGTAAACATTGATATTTGGTCATTTCTTCTTCAGTTTAAATACAGAAAACAGTTTGGGACAGTGCCAAACCTAGTCCGACACTATCTGACAATTGTCTTTGCCTACTATATCCCTTTAAAGTGGACCAAAACCCAGGATTTTGACTATCCTGGGTTTGGTCCTTGCACCTGCTCCCGCGATCAGGGGTGCTCCTCTGTGTGAACTAACTCACCTTTCGCTGGTCCTACGGCACATGTGCAGCCTCCCATCCAATCAGCCGGCATCCGCATCCCCGCTTCCCTCTAACAAGGAGCGTACCCATGCCAGCCATTCACAAATGCCTGGGGCGGGCACGCACCCTGCTAAAGGGATAGAGGTGGATGCGGCACTGCTTGTGAGCATTATGGGTGGCCTGGGGGGTTTCACACCTGATTCTGGATGCCCCGGGGGGAGGGAATCAAGCGGCCCTGGAATCTTATAAATTCCAGGGCCAATGGCCGTGGGTTTTGGTGCACTTTAAGCATCCCAAATTTGTCAAAATTATCAACTCACCCTAGCATCACTTGACAGCTAGGGAGCTTCCTAATGAAGCCACACCCTCCCCTCCAGGGAGCGAATAGAGCCTGGAAGGAAGGGGGACTTGCGTCCTTTCTACTTCCAAATGCGAACGGATCATTGATTTTGTCTGCACCTGCCAGCAGAAGTGGTGCCAGAACAGGGGGAGGACGCCACCCAGCACAGGATGAAGATGGCGGAGGGCATTATAATGTAAATTTATAATAATACAATTATTTTGTGTGGTATACTAGTTCTAAGGATAGTTAGGCTGCAAATAACTTGCTGGCATGGCAGTGGGTGATTTTCCACTACCCCCACTCTATTCAGTAACTTTAACCGCAATGATGGGGGGAGGTATGAAAGAACCCAGTGGATATTTTCCTAGGGTATTCTCCTCTATGCTTGTGACAACCAGTGTTGTCAAAGTCACATGGGGAGATTCCATAAGGCTTCTTAGTATAAAAGCCCTCGGCTGGATGTCAAGGAAGGAGAAGGGGGGGCATGAGTCTCCCCATTCAAAAGATGCCTAAAGCAGCCGCCTTCATCAGAATTGACTATCCCTGCGGCCAGGTCCGGAGTATGAGGAGGGTGCAAATGGGGCACCTCTGAGGCCTCCACCACTTGCCCTGCAAAGGGGGCATCCACCAACCTTTAGGTTATGGTCTGGTCCAGGAGGCTTTTCTGTCTTTGGTCTGACAGGCCACGGGGCCAGCAACAAAGCTATCGGCTGCAGTGGGTCCCCCCGCACCTGGGAAAGCCTTTTTTTGCAAACCTTCAGCCAAAGCCACCACAGGGCAGAAAGGGGAGTCTAGAGCAGTAATGCTGCTGTCAGCAATGATACAGCGATGGGTGGGTGCAGAACTGTCAATCAGCGGCTGCTCACTGCACATAAGTCACCAAGCACAACCGCTGACAGCTCAATGCAGAAATTCCCAAGCAGCACACACTCGCACATGGGTGGCAAAAGGAATTTGATCTGTAAATACTGTATCTGGGGCCTCCTCCAGATTTTGTGCCCAGGGGTCTCAACTACTCTTAATCCGTCCCTGCCTGCGGTGATGAGGAAGTCTAGGCTAGGAACCCAGAACACCCAGCCGGGCGACAAAGAAGATGCGCCTGGCAGGGGAACAAAAGGAATAGATGTGGACTAATATTAACGATATTTGTGTGGTGTGTTTATATAATTTTTATGAATGCTAGTGAACTGGTACTGGGCCTAGGGGACCCCTATACTGTACCAGTTCACAGGGTAGGGGGGGCGACATATCCCCTTTCCGGGAGCAGCAGATGTCATGCCGCTGCTGCTATCTGATTACCAGCACCCACTCTTGAGGCTCCAGAGGTTTGGAAGAGCACAATGGACAGAGGGGCTGTTGAAACGACAGGGCCTGGGGGGCAGCCATTCGGCCCCTGAACCCTGGGTTACCAGCACCTATGTCTGGTGCTTATCGGGTCAGGTTTGTTATTTTTAAACAAAAAAGAAAATATACAGCACTCCTTTCAAAAAAATGTGCTAAAAAAACCTTAAAAAAAAAATAAAAAAGAGTTGCTGAATGAGACAGGCAAAATTGTAAATTTTCCACCAGAAAAGGGTGAAATTTTGCACGGTGCTGAATTGAGTCTACATTCTCACACCAGCATGTTTATACACCCAGATGGCCATGTGTACACCTCCATAGGCACATGATCACACACACCCAGACAGGCATGTGCACATTCCTAGGCATGTAATCCCACCGCCCTAGAGGCACATGCTGACCTCAGACACACATGCACACACATCCAGATGTGCATGTGCTTACACTCAAAGATACATGCATGCGCACTTTCCCAAGCACACATGCGCACACACCTTCTCTCCCAGCGGCTCTGCCTGCGCACCCCCACAGATTTTTTATAAACTTGACATAACTGATTGTCTAGTCATGCGAGTCTGCAAGTTGGCCGCCAGAACCCAGGGAATGTGGTAAGAGGTAAGTGTCCAAATTTAGCTTGCCAGGGGTGAGGTGGGTCATCCCAAATCAGAATTCCTCCCCCCAGCTGCAGGACTAAGCAGACCAACAACCATTTTTTACTGTTGGTCACCAATTATATATTCTAAGTATGTCACACACCCCGCTTCAAGATATCCATAACATGTGGGTAATACCGACCTGAAGGGGCGTTCCTGCAGAGATGATAGCAAAAAAGAAAGCCCCTCCCTGATCCATAAATACCTGGGACCTCCCACTCATCACCCAGTTTTCCATCTCTGCAGACGGCGAGCAAGTCAGAAGATGATGGCTCCTCCTTGCACAGGGGGATTTCAGGTAGCCGGGATGATTCCCGGCCCGCTATTCATTTATTTCCGTTTGGACCTTTTTTCCCCAGAACTCTATATGCCTCCCAGCCTCGGCTGAGGGTCCAGGCGAGGGTATATCGGCACCTTAGGTGCTCAGGAGCTATGCTCCACCGTGAGACCCTATATGAGAGGGTAGGCGGTTACTCCGGGTTGGTGACCCCGGTTTGGGATGCCCTGTCCCTTACTTAACATCCAATGGCCCTCCCAGGATCCCCTTCCATAGGTGGGGTTGGGGAGTGTGGGTCCCATCTTAATTAATTCGTTTCACAGGACAGCATACTTTGAGGGTGTGTGTGTGTGTGTGTGAGTGTAGTGTCTCTTTAACTGTATTCACCGCCGCAGCCTTTTACAGGGCCTGTGCGGTGCTGGACTGACTTTCTTCCCCCCATCTTCCCTTCACTTTTATTAATGGCGGAGGTATTTACCTCACGCCATGATACTGTGCTTTTGGGGGGGGGGAGGCGGGGCCGGACCGTCGGCAGGGCCGGGGCTCGTCCCTCCCGTTTTTCACATGTGTAAGTGTGTGTGTTGTGTGCGTGCTTTGTGTACTGGCCGGGCCGGCGACCGCTCTTTGCTCTGCGGCGCCGGCCGGCTCTGGGCGCCATTGTCTTCTGAGGTGATTCACCTCACGCTGACTGGGGGGGCGGGGTTTTATATATCTTCATTAGCCTTATTAGTCCTTCTGTTCTGTCTTTCAGATGGTGGTTCAGGAGGTTCGCCAGTAGCATTTAGGGGGTCCCTCCTGATCCTTTATCACTGGGTTCATTTTTGCTATAAATCCTCCCACTCGGGACATTAAAGGGGCATCCCGGGTTGTCTAGCGGCGTAATTCCCTGGGTCATAGCGACTATTCATATAAAAAGTTCACCTTATGGAGGCATCCCCGGATACTGGGCTCGGGGCCCCTTCGGGGCATCTCCGAAAGTGTATGTTGTGTGGGGTATCCATTTCTGGGGACGATGTACTTCTGTGTATACCATGTGCACAGCAGACCATCACGCGGCAGTCCGAACCACAGGCGTCTGGGTCAGCACCGCCGGTCGCTTCATCTCCACATCCCGCCTTGACACGCACCCCGTGTGACGTCGTCATGGGCAGGGAGCTGCAATCTGAGATGTGCGCCAGATTGGCTAACCTTGAAAAAATTATCTCCGGCTCGGTCGCCCGTAAGGCTCCGACTAAGAGAAAGCATTTGTCGCCGGCTCCGCTGGTGGAGGACCAGGAGGATGTTAATAATCTGGATTGGTCTGATTATTCCCAGCTAGAGGAAGGGGAAGTTTATGAGGATTCTGATTTTTCGGACGATGAGCAGTCCTTTGGCGCTGTAGCCAAGCTGGGTGACTTGGGGAGATCCTCTGATACTCCCCACGCTCTGGCTCTGATGTTAGAGGTACTGAATATTTCCCCTCCTGAGGAGGTGTCACGGCAGAAGGGTGAATTGTTTGAGGAATCCAGGCCGCGCTTGGAATTCCCTACACAAAGGCATTTTGACAAAATTATTGCCAAGGAATGGGACAGGCCGGCTCGGCTCCCTGGCATCCCTCAGGGATGGGATAGGAAATATCCCTTCCCTTCGGAGGCGGTTAAGCGTTGGGCATCTCCCCCCGAGGTGGATGCGCCGGTTTTGGGGTTGTCCAATTCCTCGGTTTTAAATAGACCTGATTGTTCCATTCTCAAGGATGGAGAGGATAAACGTATTGACCAGATGGCTTGTCATGGTTTTGCTAGCGTTGGGTCAGCCATGCGGCCCGTCTGCGCATCGGCACTAATGGTGTTGGCTGCCAGGTCCGTGGTTAGGGACCTGTTGACTTCTTCCGGGCTGCGTCCTGGTAGTGCTGAGTTCCTTAGCCTTAAACGGTGTGAGTTGTTTTTATCTTTTGTGTTGACAGCCTTGGATGACACTTTGATGATGTGTGGTAGAACGTCGGCGCTGCTGGTCACTATTCGGCGCTCGGTGTGGCTGCGCCAGTGGGCGGCAGATTTTATGTCCAAGAAGTCACTAACGGCTCTACCCTTTGTTGGATTACGGCTTTTTGGAGAGACATTGGACTCTGTTACCAAGGGTGGTAGGTTACCTCAACGCAAGAAACAACGCCGCCCCTTTCGGGGGGCGCCTTCCTTTACCCCCTCCTTTCGTGGGGCCAGATCTGGCAGGGGATTTGCATTCCCCTCTTCCAGAGGAGATTCTGGGAGCAGGGGCAGAGGACGTGCCCGTCCAGGATTCAGTTGGGGCTCTAAGCCCAAGCCGGCTGCCAAGCCGGCTTAGCAATGAGGGGGCGCCCTCACCCTTGCGGGTGGGGGGACGGCTGCGACTCTTCTCCCAGGTTTGGGATCAAGAGGTCTCGGACCGATGGATCCGGGAAGTGGTGTCTTCCGGTTACAAGCTGGAGTTCGAGCTCCGCCCCCCTTCCAGATTTTTCAGGTCTCGGATGCCTTCAGAACCTCTAGCGGCGCAGGGGCTCCTGTTGGCAGTGCAGAACCTTCTGGACATGGCTGTCATTTGCCCAGTGCCCCCTTCGGATCAGGGCAGGGGTTTTTATTCCAATGTGTTCACGGTACCCAAGAAGGACGGATCGGTCCGACCCATCTTGGATCTGAAGTTTCTCAACAGGTTCATCCGGCCACGGAAATTCTGCATGGAAACGCTGCGTTCGGCCATTCACTCTCTTCGTCAGGGAGACTTTCTGACGTCCATAGACATCAAGGATGCTTATCTACACGTTCCAATTTTTCCAGCACACCAGAGGTTTCTCAGGTTCGTGGTGGAGGATCGCCATTTTCAGTTTGTGGCACTCCCCTTTGGTCTCACCTCGGCGCCTCGGGTGTTCACCAAGGTGCTAGCGGGGGTGATGGCTCTGCTGAGGGTTCAGGGTATCCGCATTGTACCCTATTTGGACGATCTTCTGATCATGGCCTCCTCTTTCAACCAAGCGGAGTTGGACACCGGAGTGGTGGTGTCCACCCTGGAGAGGTTCGGTTGGGTGGTCAACCACCCCAAGTCTTCTCTTTCTCCGTCCAGAGTAGTGACCTTTCTGGGAATGTCTCTGGACACTTCGCAGGCCAGGGTGTTTCTGCCCCAGGCCAAGATTCTTTTGATTCAGGAATTAGTTTGGCTTCTCTTGTCGGCCCCTCGTCCGGCCATCCGGCTAGGGATGAGGCTGGTGGGGTTAATGGTGGCCTCATTCGAGGCAGTTCCCTTTGCGCAGTTTCATACAAGGACGCTTCAGCTTCATCTGTTGAAGGTTTGGGACAAGTCCCCTCTATCGTTGGATCAGTCCTTCCTGATGACTCCCCGAGTTCGTCGATCCCTGCAATGGTGGCTGGGGTCGGTCAATCTGTTGAAGGGCAGATCTTTTCTGGCTCCGTGTTGGGAAACAGTCACCACGGATGCCAGTCTGTCAGGTTGGGGGGGTGTTTGGAAGGACCTCCAGTTTCAGGGTCTGTGGGGCCCGCAGGAGGCTCGCGAGCCCATCAATGTTCTGGAATTGAGAGCCATCAGGTTGGTTCTGTTTCGCTTGACTCATCAGTTGTGGGGCCTGCCTGTTCAGGTCCGGTCGGACAACCGGACGGCGGTTGCTTACATCAATCACCAGGGGGGGACTCGCAGCAGGAGTGCCCTCAGGGAAGTGTCTTTGATTCTGGACTGGGCGGAGAGCCACGTCCCGTGTATCTCAGCAGTCTACATTCCGGGAGTGGAGAACACGGAGGCGGACTCGCTGAGCAGGGCCTCCTCTCGTCAGGGGGAGTGGTCTCTCAGTCCCAAGGTATTTCGTTCGATCTGTCTCAGGTGGGGGTTCCCAGCGGTGGACCTCTTTGCCTCTCGTCACAATCACAAGCTCCCAGTCTTTGTGTCTCTCTCGCAGGATCCTCTGGCTCTGGCAGTGGATGCCATGTCTCTGAACTGGAGGGATCTGGGGTTTCTTTACCTGTTCCCTCCGTTTCCAATGGTAGCCATAGTGGTGCGCAAGCTGGCCCTGGAGGGCGCGTCGGCGATTCTGGTGGCACCAAGGTGGCCAAGGCAGGTTTGGTTCGCAGACCTAGTAAGACTGGCAGAGGATCAGTTCGTTCTTCCTCTACTGCCGGACCTGCTCACTCAGGGTCGGCTGCGCTATCCCAATTTACCTTCGCTGGCTTTGACGGCGTGGCTGCTGAAACCGCCATCTTGAAGGAGGAGGGTCTTTCTGACGCGGTGGTTCAGACTCTTATTAGCGCCAGGAAGCGCTCTTCCTCTACTATTTACTATAGGACTTGGAGGTCCTATATTGACTGGTGTGAAAGTAGGTCTTTCTCTTGTCGGGAGTTCTCCATTACCAGAATTCTGGAGTTTCTTCAACATGGTCTGGATCTGGGGCTTCAACTTAGTACCTTGAAGGGGCAGGTTTCTGCCCTGGCGGTGTTCTTTCAAAGGTCCTTTGCACTTCATCCCTTAGTCAAGACCTTTTTCCAAGGAGTTACGCATGTACGGCCTCCTAGGAAGCCTTTTGTTCCAGTTTGGGATTTGAACCTGGTTCTTTCTGCTCTTCAGGGTCCTCCGTTTGAGCCCTTGCATGAGGTTGCTTTGTCTTCACTTACTCAAAAGGTGGCCTTTTTGGTGGCTATCACTTCGGTTAGGCGTGTTTCTGAGTTGGCAGCTTTATCCATTAAAGCTCCGTAATTTGAAAGGCACCAGGACAAGGTTGTCTTTCGTTTCAAGCCGGATTTTCTTCCTAAGGTGGTCTCTGCCTTTCATCTGAATCAGGACATTGTTCTGCCTTCTCTATGTCCTAATCCCAGCAACGACAAGGAAAGGGCGCTGCATTCCTTGGATGTGGTTCGTGTTGTGAAATATTATCTGGTGGTTACGTCTTCCTTTCGTAAGACTGAAGCTTTTTTTGTGGTGCCCTTTGGACCTAGGAAAGGTTTGGCTCCTGCCAAATCTTCCATTAGTAAATGGATTCGTCAGGCCATCATTGGGGCCTATTCTGCCAAGGGGAGGAGTCCCCCTTTTCGTGTTACTGCTCATTCTACTCGTGCGGTTGGAGCGTCCTGGGCTTTCCAGCACCAGGCCTCTGTTGAGCAAGTTTGTAAGGCCGCTACTTGGTCCTCTGTTCACACTTTTTCCAAGTTTTACAAGGTTGATGTTCGGGCCTCAGCGGATGCTGTTTTTGGCCGCAAAGTTCTGCAAGCTGTTGTGGTTTAAGTTGTGCATTGTTGCCTTGTTTTGGATCCCCGCCCTTTTTATGGACACTGCTATTGGATGTCCCACATGTTATGGATATCTTGAAGCGGGGTGTGTGACATACTTAGAATAATACCATTTTGTGAAATACTCACCTGTAAAATGGGTATTATAAGTATGTCACACACCCCGCTTCACCCGCCCTTCTTGTATTCTGGATCCTTTATTTTGTGAACTTTGCGTTGTTATGACTTATATTTGTCTCTTCCTGGTCCCTTACCTTACTGCTTCTATATACTGGGTGATGAGTGGGAGGTCCCAGGTATTTATGGATCAGGGAGGGGCTTTCTTTTTTGCTATCATCTCTGCAGGAACGCCCCTTCAGGTCGGTATTACCCACATGTTATGGATATCTTGAAGCGGGGTGTGTGACATACTTATAATACCCATTTTACAGGTGAGTATTTCACAAAATGGTATTTTTTGCATGAAGCATTAGTAGGTGTCAATAAGAGTGACGGGGTCCTTCTGCAGACATTAAATAGGGGTCCTAGTGTTACTCATAAGGTAACCTTTTTCCTGTCACATTTAGCCTCTAGGGTGCCAATGTTTAACTAAATTAATTAAAATTAGACTAAACACCACATCAGCCTAAGTAAATTGGGATTCTGTACAGGATGTATGTCAGTACAAAATCAGATAAAAAAGGGAGGTTGGGGGCTAGAAAAAAAAAAAAAAAAAAAAAAAAATATATATATATATATATATATATATATATATATATATATGTTTTTCGGCAGTATTACATTTTAACACTAGGTGGTGCCAATGGACAACACACAAAAAAATATATCCCAAGGGGCATCCTGATTTGGGATGTCCTGCTGTGTGAAATCCCCCAGCTCCCCCCATCCAATGTGTGCACCCTGCTGGGTATATCCGAATGGCTAGTGGTGGGTGGGTGCAACCTGTTGGAGCAGCCAGTAGGAGGCGCCCTGGCAATTGATTCATTCAAAATAGATTAAAGGGCATTAATATGCACAGAAATGTATTCTGAGCCCATGCATGTGGCGTGTCATTGTAGATTAAGGTAAGATTTGGGGGGATCCCACAGGGCTTTCACATACAGGGACATCCCAAATCAGGATGCAGACCATCTTTGTATTCGGTCTGATCATATTAAAGAATAAAATAAAACAATGAATTCCCAATTGCCCCCCTGCAGAAGAATTTTTCAGGTCTGGTGCTATAAAACCTGCTCATCTTCAAGAATCAGCTCTCACTTTTCTGTACCTGTCTTCTAATCAGGCATGCCATCCCTTGCTGTCCTCCCAGTGAATTAAATGCCACATCATTAGTGCAATCTATCTGTAGAACAGCAGGGGGAGCCAGACACCAGATTAACAAGACTAGTAAGTGCTGAACTGGACCCACCGTAATTAAATTGCTACTACGGCTGCTCACAGAAGAGGGATGCAAGGGGTGCCATGCGCCGACCGCGAGAGCAGCTAACCTCCTATTCTGTTTCTGTATTGACTCATTTACATGCACTGCCAAAAAAGCTGATTGGAGCAGAGCCACGTCTGCACCTCAGGAACGTGAGGTTTGTAATTCAGGCGACCAGCGAGGTTTCACAAAGTGGGGCATATAAGATCGGGATGCCCCATAGGGACAGACAAAACCTTTAAGGTGGACCAAAACCCACCCTGGAGTCTATGAGACTCCCGGGCAGGCATACTCGTTCCCCCGGGGGATCCAGATTAAGCATGGCCCACTGTGTGAAACTCCCCAGGTTGCCCGAAAACTCCCCTTCTTTCCTGGTCCAACAGTGCATGCGTGAGCAGTGGCTGCATCCCCGCTATCTCTTTAGCAAGGCGAGTGCCCGCACCAGGCATGTATGAATGGCCGGCGCGGGCATGCTCCCTGTTAAAGTGTAGCGGGGGATGCGACCACTAACATGCTCAGATCTGCACGTTTTAGACGAGCTCTTGGACGAAGTGGCTGCAGCAGATCCTAGGACGCTGACTGGTCAAGAGGCAGCGCATGCACCGTAAGACCAAGGAAGGGTGGGTGAGATGGGGGACCTGCAAAGTTTCACACAGAGGGTCATCCCCGATCGGGGTGCCCGGGGGCAAACACCAAAACCCAGGATAGCAAAAATCCTGGGTTTTGGAAGTGCCAGAGTGACTGATCACTTTGGCTTCTGCTCTCATGTCCTGCTGCTGGAAGGAGCCTTTTATATGACGTCATCTCACTACAGTATAAAATGCAGCTCCTTGCGGCGGCGGTGGCAAGCAAACTGTCAGAAGCTGCCACATGGGGCAGAGAATGGGTATTCCCAAATCGCATGGGCTCACTCCCAAGGCGCATGCGTGCACCTCCAGGGCGCATGTGTGCACTCCCAAATGTGCATGCACCCACTCCCAAGGCGCATGCATGCACTCCCAAAGCCGGGATAGTAAGGTTTTGGTCCACTTTAAAGCACCAGATCTAGACAGAGCTGCTGCAGTTAAGACGTATCCCTTTTTTGGCACTCAGTACATTTGGCATGGGGAGGGATACATATAGGATAGGGATAGCGGCAAAGGAGTAGCTAGGCTTTAGGACACCCTAGTCAAAGATTCGAAATGACATCCCCCACCTGTGCTCGGGCCCCCCCCCCTTTGGCACCCCCCTGCGCATGTGCCCCCCTGCCCCTCCTAGATACACCCCTGGATTGCAGACATAAACCCCCACTAGTATTTCTACCAGGAAGGGTCCATGGTCCGCAAAGACTGTAAATGACACACGCCTAATGCCTGTGAGCCTTGAATTTAGGAGATACTCACCTTTTAGAGTATAATAAAGCATAAATAGTGTTAAAAGTAAAGTAAATAAGGCATTAATATTTAAAAATAATATAATGAGATATATTAAGGAAAGTTTTCTGAATCAAGGCCATTATGTTAATATATTCCCAGGCTCTATTCACACCTCTTCATTCACGATGCATAGGGCAACGCAGTTACTACGCAAGGGAAAATACTGCCTATTATTTAAAATGGGCCAGTTCACATATGTACGCTGTGTATGAATATGAACTGGCCCATAAAAAAATCATTTTTACTTGCCTTGTGACTGCATTGCCCAATGCAGTGCAAGCAGAGAGGTGTGAATAGACCCCCATGACTTATTCCTAAAAACCCATTTGTAGGCAATAAATATAAATTCCTCTACTGGTTCCTTTCAGTTGTATCTGACTGTGAGGACAGTATGATGTATTTCACATTTATCTATGAGACTCCAGGGCAGGAATACTCGTTCCCCCCACGATGCCCCAGTGTGTGAACCCCTCCCAGGTTGCCTGAAAACTCACCTTCGTTCCCAGTCCAACGTTGCATGCGCGAGCTGCGGCTGCATCTTCACTATACCTTTAGCCCGCGGCAGGCAGTTGTGAATGATCGGCGCATGCACGCCACAGATTAAGGATAGCAGGGGATGCAGCTGCCAGCGCGCTCACATTAGACAAGCTCCTGGACAAAGGGACTGGAGCGGATCCGAGCGCACTGATTGGATGAGAGGGTTGCGCATTCGCCATAGGACCGGGGAAGGGTAAGTGATATCGGGCGACCTGGAGGGTTTCACCTCTGATTGGGGTGCCTGGGGGGCAAAGACCAAAACCCAGGATAGTAAAAATCCTGGGTTTTGGTTCACTTTAATAAGGCGCACAAGCAGCTCATCCTGCCTGTTCTGTGTGCCTTTCCTTCATTTCGTGCAGTACTGAGTAAAAACCTTCAATGTCATTCCATCATGGACACACAGAAATGGTCTACCAGTCACTCTGGGCCTTGCTGTCAGCATGAGCGAGCCCAGAAAGTTACAGTGGCCCCACAGCTGTCTCTGACCACAGCAGTGCATGCTCACGAGTAAAAGCTGCTATGATATGCCAATCCCAGCTCAGCCACGGCCCAGAAATGGAAGTGAGGAAAATAGTTTTGCTTAGAATACATTTTTGGCAGCTTGAAATGTCTTGTTTGTAATTGTTTTAGTGTTTTCTTTTTTTAGTGTTTTAGTTTTAGTGTTGTGTTTTTTAAAAACCATGTTGTGTGTAAAACCCCCATTCCTCCCGATTACAATGGTACCACCTATGTATCAGCAGCCCCCATTCCTGCCCAGGAAACACCACAAACTGAAAAGAGCCTTTACAAGATTTTCAAATGAAAAACTACTATGTGCGCTATCAGTGATTTGGCTCTATTCACCCCTCTGCACTTTCTATGCGTTGTTGTGCTGCGCTTCAACACAGTTAAAACACAGAGGAAACATTGTACATTATTCTAGATGGGATAGTTCACATATCTGTGCTGCGTTGCGCAATGCATTAAAAAAGCATTGCAGACACCTTTTTTAGCTCAACGTGGTAACAGCACAGGTCAATAGAAGTCTATGGCAACGCAAGTGAATCTCACATATAATGCCGTTTGCATTGCATTTGCGTTGCCATAGACTTTACCATTTACATATTATGCAAAAGAATGTTTTTAATAAAATGCATCAAAAGCACATTACTTGTTTTGATACAATGCTCATCTGGCATATTGACAAAACGCCGGCTCTTAACGCAACAGAGAGGCGTTAAAGGCGTAAAAAGAAAACTGACATAACTGGGGGAGCGGGGCATGGTTTTACTTCAATTTTTAAGGGTTAAAATACTTAGAAATAAAAGTGTTGGGGTCCCCGCTCTCCATTAAAACCAGCCCAGGCACCAGCTATGGGGGCTGGAAGACCCTGGCCTTCAAGGCTACCACGCCAATAATCCACATGAGCCACGAGTTCTTCTGCACCCCACTGGGCTTTGGGGATGAAAGCAATGACAGGTGACTTGCAAGACCCTCCTGTCCTGTTAACTTGTATAGTGGTCTCAAGGACCCCTTACCAGTTCACAAAGGGTTAAATGTTACAAAAACCCCAAATCACCACAAATTCTGAAAACCGTAAGTGACCGATCACTCTTCTGCTCTCATCCCCCGCTGCTGGGAGGAGCCTTTTATACTGGCGGAGTGAGATGATATCATATCACTCTGGTATAGAATGCAGCTCCATGTGGCGGCGAGCAAGCAGTCAGAAGCCGCTACATGGGACAGAGAATAGGTGTTCCCCAAGTGCATGAGTACAATCCCAAGGCGCATGTGTGCACTCCAAAATGTGCATGCGCACACTCCCAAAGAGCTTTGGCAGTGTGCGTATGGGCTTTGGGAGTGTGTGTGTATTGTAGTGTTTGGGTGCAGCATGGAGCATAGTTCTGGGGTAGCATCTGAGCCCCCCACACAATTCAGCATACAGATTGAAGGGGAGAACAATCCTTCTTTCCCTCCCCCCGCAATGTTTGTAGGTGAGGGAGGGGGAGCGTGTTTCACTGGCGCTTCTGCTCTCTCCTGTTCCTTCTCTCCCGCAGCGGGTGTCAGAGGCAGAGAAAGGGTGGCATTGGGTGCATTCTCCCCACCACAGGGTCTAGGTCGGGCACCTGCAGCACCGTTCATCGTGCAGTGGAGCTGGCCAGAGGGAGGCATAATACTCTGGGTGAGCAGAGTGGTGGGGGGTATCCCGGGGCTTGGGGCTGTTTCCTTCTTCCTTATATTAAGGGAACCTCAGCACTGATTGATGGACCTTCGGTGGGTGAGGCTGGAGACCTGAATGAGGAAGCGGGATTACCTCATTCAGGGAGCTGAGCTGAAAAGAATGACAGCGCTGTAAGAATGGTTGGTAAGGTAAGCTGCTTTTTGTTTGTTTTTTTGTTTTGCCTTTAAAGTCACTTTACCGGTCAGAAGGGGAAAAGAGGTGTAATACTTATAGGCATATTTATTATACTTTATATGATTACAGATAGTCCCCAAATTATACACCTGAATTCATAGTAACACTCAAATAGGGTGTGAGCCTGAGATACTGCCATTTGTCTATAGTAAACAGACCACGCCCCATGATTACAATAGACTATATTCACACTTAGCTGCCAACAAGGTACCTCAATAGCGGAGGTGTGTTCTGAGCTGCAGGTCATTTCCTCTTGAAAAGGAATCCTTGCACTCCTAATTAGGTTGGATGCAGACTCAGACATTCAAATACACATTAGACATGGGAATTGGATGATATTTGTGAAGAGCGATGTGAGATCTTTCATTTGATATTAAACATAGCATGTATGTATTGGCCAGAGACTGATAATCTGCATGGTATCAGACTTGGTATGATATGTATTATATACATATATTTGATATAGTGTTTGGGTTCATATAACTAAGACATTAATGAGGATCAATATTTATTATCTAATCTCACATAGGCGGCTTGTAGGCATTATAATGCAGACAAACACAGGAGGCTTGGAATGCTGGCCATACCCCCTAAGGTTACTAGATTAGGAGGCTGGCTGCAGGGGTATTCAGTTGAAGAATGGCCCCCCTACCTGAAGCATAACGTCTCTCTCTCTTTCCATTATAACATTATTGTACTGTAACTAATGTATAACTTTTCATTTAATAACTGCCTGTAACATTTAAGGTGATCTTACTGTGTGTGGTGGATAATTTCTCACACAATAGATTGTATTGATAGAAGGCACTTGAGGGAAGATATTTCTTCTTAGGACACTTCAGTGGATGTGTGAGGGGAGCCTTTGGTTTGTATCAGATTGATAGCTATTGGGCTGATTATTAATATTTGCGATATTTATAATATTCATCTCTAGCAGAAGTATTGGAGATTAATGTGCAGCAAATATTAATGAAAACATATTTCCCTTTAATAGGCAGCTACATAGATTCTACGTACTTGGCACTTAAAGGGTTAAAATGGGTCATTAAAAAATATTTAATAAATTTACTGCAATATTATTCTGTGTTGTACCAGGGCGGTCACCCATCACTGCATTTTGTCTTTGCAATGACCCTGTTCACATAAATACTGTTTGTTTTGCGACCCCCCTGATAACCCTAGCTGAGCAACTTTATTGCCCTAGTAACCATATGCTTCACTGAGCTAATCAAGCCCCTCACAAGTGGTATATGTTAGACTAGAATAGCTGCATGGCGGCCTGGCTTCAGTCCAGGATTTTTTAAGTCCATCGAAGAATTAGGCCCGAAGTGACCAGAAGGGAACAGGCACCAGACTCTGCTCATCTAAGGAACTCTCATCCTCCAATAATGCTCCTCTGGTATTTCACAGCCCTGCTTTCTCTCACTCTAAAATTGCAGGACCACTTCTCCACTTGGCTTTTCCACTTCCCGTCTTCTGACATCCCGGCTATAATCATGGGGGACTTCAACAACCCTGCAAACACCAAACTACTGTCCCTAACCACCTCCTTTGGCCTCAAACAATGGTCTACTAGAACCACCCACAAAGATGGACATACGCTTGACCTACTCTTTACTCACCTCTGCTCTGTATCCAGCCTTTCTTCTCATCCCCACTTCTCATCTCTGATCACAACCTACTAACACTAACACTCTTTTCCCTTACCACTACCCCCCTTGCACACAAACGTGCTATTCTGTGCAGAAACTTCAGAAACCTAGACCTTCTATCTCTCTCCAATACTTTACATCCCCTTCACCACCTGCCCTCATTCACCAATGTAGACGCTGCAGCTTATAACACACTAACTGCTGCCCTTGACTAACACTGCAATATTGAAACGGCATTCTCGAGTTGTTGAACGGCAATAGAGGAAATCCAAAACCAAGGCAGACTTCCTGTTCTACAAGAAAGCCCTTCAGAAACTCAGGACTGCCCTTTCATCTGCTAAACAGGAATATTTCACATCACTCATATCAGCACAGGCCCGGAATCCAAAACAGCTATTTAACACTTTCAACTCCCTACTCCGCCCACCACCACTTCCTCCATTCTTGCAGCTAACAGCTGAGCAATTTGCCGCATACTTTAAAGATAAAATTGACATGATTTGAAGCGGCTTCATCCCTCAGAACACTTCTCTCCTACCAACTCCCCCCCTGCCCCATTCTTTAACTCATTTTACATGGTTAACTGCACAAGATCTCTCCTTTCTGGTCTCAAAGGCCCACCTGACCACCTGCATCCTTGATCCCATTCCATCCCACCTTATCACTCAACCTCCATCTCCATCTGTCATTCCACCCCTAACCTCTTTATATAACCTCTCCCCCTCCACTGGTACCTTTCCTTCTGCCTATAAGCTTGCTGTCATAACTCCACTCATTAAAAAATCCTCTCTAGACCCCTCTGCCCTCCCCAGTTACCACCCAAACGCTTCGCTCCCTTTCTCATCCAAGCTTCTTGAACAGCATGTCCACACAGAACTTACTAACTATCTGTCTACAAACTTCCTCCTAGATCCCCTCCATTCTGGTTTCTGCTCATGCCACCAAAACTGCACGCACCAAGGTCACCAATGATATACTGACTGCCAAATCCAAAGACCACTACTCTGCTCTCATTCTTCTTAACCTATCCTCTGCTTTTGATACAGTTGACCATGCTCTGCTTCTCAATATTCTTTCTTCTCTTGGAATCCAAGATCGCACACTCTCGGTGGCTCTCCTCCTATCTCTCTCATCACACATTTAGTGTATCTTACTCAAACAACCTTTCCTCTGCCCAACCTCTGTCTGTTGGTGTACCACAAGGCTCAGTCCTAGAACCCCTAAGCTCAGACAACTAATAACTTTGTTAGGCTTCCAATATCACTTTTATGCAGATGACACTCAGATCTATCTCTCTGGTCCAAATCTCTCTTCCCTCCTCTGCCTTCCTGACTGTCTAATCGCCATCTCTTCCTTCATGACATTTCGCTCCCTTAAACTGAACATGAACAAAACAGAACTGGTCATTCTCCCACCATCTCACCCCCCTCCTCTCTCTAACATCACAATCTCTGTAAATAATCTTACAATATCTGCAACTCATCAAGCTCGGCGTCTGGGCATCATTCTGGACTCCTCTCTCTCATCCACACCCCACACTCACTCCCTAGCCACCTCCTGTCATCTCCAACTTGGGGACTGGCGCCCCTCCAATCTATCCTAACCTCTGCTGCTCGCTCTCTCATCTCTCTCTTCTCACTTCTCCAGTGCTGCTCCCCTCTGCCAATCCCTCCACTGAGTACCTGTCTCCCATAGAGTTCAGTTCAAACTTCTTACACTTACCTACAAAGCTCTCTCTAACCAGGCCCCTTCCTACATTTCATCTCTGATCCAGCGTTACCAACCCAAACGCAACCTCTGCTCTGCCTCTGACATTCTCCTGTCCTCCTCCTTGCCCACCTCCTCGCACTCCGCCTTCCAGACTTCTCCTGTGCCTGCCCACTTCCCTGGAATGCCCTGCCCCGGTCAATCCATTACTCTCCATCACTCCAAGCCTTCAAAAGTGCCCTCAAAACTCACTTCTTCAGACAAGCATACGGCCTGGCTTAAGCTATTCCTATAACCTTCAAATGGCACATGCAGCCCAACTCTAGCTCTATCACTTCTGATCCCTACCTTTTGTCTCCACCCTCATCCTTGAGACTGTAAGCTCGCAAGGGCAGACACTCTTTCCTATTGTCTCCTGTGCTCACAATACTTGGTTTAAACCTTGTGGCATCTAATTTTCTATTGTCCCCTGTATTATATGTTTTACCTTGTCTGTAATTATATCTTGTAAATCGCTATGGAAGATGACGCTATATAGATAAACAATAATAATAATAATAATACTCGTTTATTAAAATTGAAAAAAAAACAACATTCTAAAAAGGAAAGTTTTCCGGGCCTCCATGGTGCCAGACACAGCGTCCTCCCTCTTAACCTTAGTATGCTGCCAGGAAAGGTAAGTATCCAATTTTCCATTTTTATGGGGCCCCAATGGCATCATGCAAAGGTTCCGGGGAAGACACCAGAACCTACCTGCATCTGCTGCATGTTATGAGCCTTTAAACATCCAAGATGGCAGCTCATGGAACATCAGGCAGCCTGCAAACAGGAAGTGCCTTCTGACTGTGCTGCTCTGCATTCTGGGATTGCTGACCTTTTCCTGACCCCAGCCGTGCTCTGTCTGAGCGAAGCACCGCTATAACCCACCCCCCTGTACTATATCCCACTCTCCTCTCCTCAGTAAGTGTGATGCTTCTGAGTCAAGATGGCGGCGCCCGTATCCTAAAGTCCTGAACAGAGTTGCAGCCCAGTGGGGGAAAGAATAATAAGTAAGTGACTAAAAACTTAAAATATATTAATTTTAGATGCTGGGGAATCGTTTTTTAAGGGTTTGGGCTTTTCAATAAATCATGGTGAAGGTCCGCTTTAAGGGAGCACTATCGCGAAAAATGGCACAATGATAAAAAGCCATATAAATGTGCTGAATGGTGGGGGGACAAGTCACTTATACACCCGACATCAAGAAATGTCCAGCCAGACTTGTTTCTCTATCTTTTAATAGAAGGAAAAGGACATCCGGGGTGATAGGCTCCGTCACCCCTGATAGACTAAATTGGCCCCCCCTGGATTTTATTCCTACCATTAGATAATAAACCACAAACTTGGTGGGAGTTTTATTCAGTTTGTGTGTATAAGTGACCCCAACGTGTTTGTATGCATTTTTAATATTACACAATTCCACGATAGTGCTCCTTTAACTCATGGAGAAAGTTCCGTAGAAGTAACACAAAGGTAAATAAACACATTTCCATTTTCCCGCGCCTCCATGGTGTCATGCAATAGTAACTCTTGGTATGTTGCCATGGAGGAAGCGTCAAGGGAAAATTACAGAAAGATAAGTAAACAACTTTTTGTGTTTAGTTGGTTGTACTGATGATACATAGAGGCTGATTTATTAATAGCGCCAGGTAGCGACAGTTGAGCGACTGTAGCGGTATTTTCACAGCGCCCGCTAGTAGTCGCTGTGCTTGGCCGTTGTTCGGTTGTTGATAGCGACTCAGTCGGTGTGCAGTAATGTTGAATACAAGGTGATGAGTCGCTATTTGACAGGTTCCGCGCTGTATGGGAGCGCATGATAGCGAATGGCCATAGTGACTGGCTCCCACCATATTCATTAACAAATCACGCTCCAAAAGTTCTCGCGCTGTGAAATGCATGTTTAAACCCCAGTGCGCTGGCGGCGATGGGTTAAAAGTAGTTTTTTAACCCCCAAACAACCATATTTTGGGAAACCAAAAAAAACATTTTGGAATATGAATACATTAATATTAGACCTGTAATATCAATTCTGCACAAATTTTTTTTTTAATTTTTTTTTTACCTTAAAAAAAATATCTAACATTGCAGAAGTGGTAACAGAAATTTTCACATTAAAAAAAAAAATTATTAACAATTAATTATTAATATTTAAAGATTGTTCCATTGAAATGCATTGGAGAGCGCCAGGTAGCGAGAGGTCATACCTGTCGCTGTTCAAGGTCGCTCGCTGGCGCTGTGGGGTGAGGCTGGAATAATGATGAATGAGTGGCTATCTGGCGCTATCTCAATCGCTAAGCAGGATTGCCTTGATAAATGTGTGATTGTGGTGGGGAGCCGGCGTTCTCGTGGCGGTGACCGTTTTTACCGTTCGCTCACCAGTCGCTACCTGGCGCTATCCCTTGTTAAATAAGGGCCATAGTCCACTAGCACTAACCTGTCATTGCTTCATCTTCTTATTTAATACTAATGAGGAAAACAACATTTTTGGGACATGAAAGTCCTCTTTAACAGGCTTTCATCCAAAAACACAGCGTAAGCATGGGGGAGGGTCATTGCTTTGTCCAGACAAACTAAAAAGAAACGTGTTGTATACTTGCCTCCCCCTGTAGAGTGGATCCCACATAGTCCTTTGGGCTGCAGTCAGAGCTGTAAGCTGTGAAATAGAGATTGTGCCCCCATCCGGCATTGGAACACACACGAGTGCCTCATCAGCATTGGGCGCTCACATGATGCATACTTCCCAGTGACTGGCAGCAGAAACTTGCACCAAAGCCATCTGTGAAGCCCATTTTGGCACTGGAGTCGATGGAACAGAAACCAGAGCAGCCGGCAGCACTGGACGGCAGAGGGATTGGATTTCTAAAACAATATTCACACATACATTATGTTCTTCTCAAATAGCATAGCAAAATACATTTGACTGATGGTGCTGATGGGAGAGGCAGGCAGGCTGAGGGACAAAAGGAGTGCAAAATCAGATCACATTAAAAGGGAAAAACGGCCACCCTGGAGTCTTTTCAGACTTTAACCCTTTTGTTGCCAAGCACGTAACACCTACGTGCTGGCTTGGCTGGGCCTTAAGTGCCAAGCCCGTAGGTGTTACGTGCTTGACTTTCCTCGCTTGTAGTTTAAAAAGTAAAAACAACAAATACTCACCTGACCCCTTGTTGGATCCGGCCGGGTCTCCTCTTTAATTTGGTGCCATCCGATCCCCCGTGGGGGGTCGGATGGCTCCAGGAGAGCCCCCGGAATAGGCCGCCCCCCCCCCCGCTTCTGCAGCAGCAGCTTCTAACTGTAAAAAAAAAAAAAAATAAAAATGACATTCACTTACCTGTGTGTGCGCTGGCTCCCGCTGTCCCTCCTCTTCACCTGGGGGGCCTCCGATCCCCCCCCAGGACTTACCGATCTTCAGGAGAGAGCCTGGGAGGCTCTCTCCTCTCTTCTTCACGATGGCGGCCGCCATCATGCCTCTAAGCCCCGCCCCCTTGGGGGCGGGGCTTATGAAGTCATCCCGGCCCCGATCTCAGGCTTCAGCCTTCTCAGCTTCTCAGATGCCGGTGATCGGTGCCCTGGAAGGAGGTGGCAGGAGATCCTCTGATCTCCTGCCTTCTCCTTCTCTGGATGCCGATCACCGGCATCTGTCAGCTGAGCGGCGAGGGACAAGAGCTTGCAATCGAAGGTAAGTACAGTAAAAAAAAATTTTTTTTTTTTCTAATAAAATACTTTTTATTATTGTGTGGTGTTTTTTTTTCACATTAACCCTTTGTGAGCTGGTAAGGGGTCCATGAGACCCCTTATACCAGTTCACAAGGCTGGGGGGGTGGCAAGTCACCTGCCCTAGCGGGTGGCTTGCCATTAACCCCCGCACCCCCATTACCTGCCTCCCCAAAGGCCAGGGGGGGGCAGAAGAGCCCGGGCCCACATAGGCTATGTGGGCTCGTAGGCTGCAGGGTGGGGGGGCCACCAAAGCTGGCCCCCCCACTCTGTGCCTACAAGCCCCCATAGCTGGTCCCGGGCTGGTTACTTTGGGTAAGGGGGACCCCACGTCATTTTTTTTTTTGGATTTTGAAGGGTTTTTAACCCTTCAAAATCCCAAAAAAAATGGGGTCCCCCTCCCCGGGAAGGGGGACCCTATGTCATTTTTTTTTTTAATTAACCATTTGTCATCCAGCAGCTATAAAAGGCTTCTGGGCAGGAAAGGGTGTCTACCTATACATATGTGGTATCGCTGTAACCGGGAGAAATTGGGGTTTCTCACGCAATAAGATTTTATTGACAAACTTACATTTTTTATTACAAAAAAACTCTACAAATTGTAAAAAAATGTTTTTTTTTTATTTTTTTTCACACATTTCACCCAAAAAAATTGAGAATACACCTAAAAAATACAAACAAGACATTTCATGTTAAAGCCCAGACTCTGTTGAAAAAAACAATATATAATTTTCCTGGGAAATCCCTGGAAATCCCTTCAAAAATGACAGTTGAATATGTGTAGCGCAAAATGGTGAAACATCGTCTGGCAACAGGGAGTGGCAAATGCTGCAGGTAGGCTGGCAGCGAAAGGGTTAAAGCGGAACAAAACCCATACATTTGACTTTCCTCGGTTTTGTTCCAGGCCCTGCTGTGTGAACCCCTCCTGTTCAGTAAAACTCACCTTTCCTTGGTCCAATGGCTGTTTACATCCTTTGGCAAAGGGCTCTGATTGAATTCAATGGGGAGTGCGCGTTGCTGCATGTCCTGCATCCCCAGAGCCATGTGCGCTCCTGCCCTAGTCTACCTGAATTGCTCAATCCGGAGCTCGCACATACTGCGGTGAATGCAGGGGATGCGGTAGTGTGCACTCCCCATTAAAAATTGATGATAGTCTGCGTATGTGCCGCTGGACTACCGGACGGTGAGTTTTTACCAGCGCACATAGTAGGGCATGCAGAATCAGGGAAAGCCAGCGGTTGGCCCTGAAATATTTTGGTGGGTTTTGTTCTGCTTATAAGGACTGATTTGGACCGAATTGGGGTGCCTCGTTGTGTGAAATCCTGGGCTCAGCAAGTAAACTCATCTAGCCTGCCATCCCACGGCTGCATCCTTCCTATACCTTTGAGACGTATAGCCATGCCAGGTATTTCTCAATGGCTTCCGCGGGTGGTGGCACAGCCAGTAGCATGTGCTACATTCAGCAAGAAGGGCATGAATGGAGCAAGAGCCATTGAGCTGCACACACTTGTGCCGTATGCTAGCCAAAAGGGGAGTTTTCACCTTCTATAGCGGGAGTTTCACACAGCGGGAAATCCTAAACCAGGATGCCCCACTTGAGAGAAACAATAACCAAGAGTGAAAATCTGGGATATTGTTTCTTATTAATCATATATTGTAATTTAATGATAGAAGAAAGAGGCAGTGATTGGACTTGTCTTGAGGCTCAGTGCTCACCTCGCCCCCGCTTAAGATTCTTATAGCAGCAGAGAGAAAGGTTAGGCCACTAACCAATGCAATGATTAAATATTTAAATAGACACTATAGTCAAGTCATCACTTCCTCATGTATATGATTGATAGCAAATGGCAGCCAGTCATGTGACCGCCAGCTTCCATTATGTTTGATGTGCAAGCTCATTTAGAAAACTGCATTGGTTATCAGCAGTCAAGTGACTGACAGCCATGCAATGTATGAAGTTATAATGCCACTTTAACCAATGGTACTGCCCCCCAAACAGTACGCTCATGTATAACACAACTGAAAGGATTTCTTGTGTGTGGAGTTAAGGGGCCACTGTAAGATATGTTCCTCCCTAAGGTCCACAGCAACTCTTGTAAAATGCTCAGGAATGGTTGTAAATGATATTTCAAAACTCTTGTAAAAAGTCCATAAATGCTTCCTTATGTAATATATATTAAAGTGCTGTGCAATACGATATACAATAATTAACACCAGTGCCCAGGCAAGTATAATGCATAAAGACACGCCAAAAGCTGATGCAAAAATAAAAGAATGAACTTACATTACCTAGTCACTAGGGGATCCCCCGTAGCAGCCGCCACCGACGTGTTGCGTGTCAGAATGACATTTCACCTTGGCGAAGTGTCATTCTGACACGCAACGCGTCGGTGGCGGCTGCTACGGGGGATCCCCTAGTGACTAGGTAATGTAAGTTCATTCTTTTATTTTGGCGTGTCTTTATGCATTATACTTTGCTGGGCACTGGTGTTAATTATTGTATATCGTATTGCACAGCACTTTAATGGTGTAAGTCAATGCAATTGTTAAATAGCTTGTTACAACTATTTTTTTCTTTTTCACATGAATTATTTGTATGTTGCACAATTGTATATATGTATTTAGCACATAGCACTTTATGGATTTAGCTATCCCTACTAAATGAGGGATATTCATGGTTTTCAATTTAGCACATTTTATTCACCCCGTTTATTAATTACTCCGCCAGTGTCATACCCAGGCATAGCCTATCAGACATTTGTGATATACGCCAATAATAATATTTGTAAAATGGTTTAACATATATATCACGGATATAAGGTGAATCCCCTGGCCTTGTGTTTATATGTTTTTTAATCTGTATATCGTTTTGTGATGTGTTGCTTTTTGTATTTCATTTTCTAGTATTTATTTAATAAAATATTATTGTAATTTTTATTATTTGAGTGCAGCCTTTTTGTATGGGGATGATTCTTTAGGGATTAATCTAGGATCTCTTCATTACACAGTTTCATTAGGGGGTTTATATCAGTCCAGGAACCAGCCCTAGTAGCGTATACTATAACTGAGAAACACGGACAATGGGTTCTAGGTCAAGATATAAGAGCCGCCCAAGATTCATTTATGTATTGAATCACTTTAAGACAAATATATGCATGTAATGAACAAATTCATATACAGGTTTGAAGAGCACGTACAAGTGGTAAATCAGAATGAGCAAATACAATGTCAGTTACCTTAATGCAGTCAGGCAATATTTAGTGATGCAGCCCTTCTGCAGGATTAGCACAAATCCCTAGAAAGTATTGGGGGCATAAGATTGTCAGAGCACGCCGGTTCTGTTGTCAATGGACCCAACGGAGTTCTGGGCACGCTTTGATTCCAAACGCCGTTCTTATATATGGCTTCTAGCTTGAGTCCTGCAGTACTCGGTCCCTAAGCATCCTAGAATGTTTTTAAACTATGTACAGTATGGATGCCTTAGGATTTGCAGATTTCGATTATGTGTTTAGCTTATGATTAATGTTCATGGCAACCTAATTCCATGTACCCTACAAGAGCCAGGGTTTCTACGGGTTTTCTTTGAAGTTCCCCACATTCACAGACTCCCAGCAAGGCTTTTTCTGCCAGTGATGGCTGTAGCCAACCCAGCTTGAGGAGGTGAACTGAATCAGTAGGGGGTCTATGAAGCCACAGACTCCCGATGTGGGGCCCATGTAAGTGTGAGGTATGCTGTACCTTTCAAATAAGTTATTTTGTGTTCTGTACAGTTTATAGTTACTGACCAGACCAGGGTGGACATATTTTATGTACTGTATGACTAATTTATACCCAAGAAATCAGAGGGCCTTTCTGTCAAATTACATCCATTTTTCCTTACACCCCCCATGTGACTAATGGGATCAGTGGGGGGAGGGACATGGAGGGGGATTCCTGGGAAGTTGCGGCTGATCACTACTTGTGAGATGAATAGAAAGGTCTTTCCTCAAATGCTCATGTTTCATGGAAAATTTTATTTTGATGCGTTTTTGTTTTGCGTCTTTGTCTGTATTTAATTGAACTGGAAAGTGCAAAACCAGGTGCTTTTTACCCAAATAACATAAATACAAGTAACATTATTCTTAGTATACAGTACGTCCTGCTCCAGATAGAATACTTACACTCAGGTACTACTCCGCCAGATGGCGCTGGACTGCAGAGACATCGAAAATAGGCTCCTCCCGGCCCCTCAAATACCCAGGGACCTCCCACAATCCCCAGATTTTCTCTGCAGACTGGACTGCGAAGGACAAGAAGATGGCTCTCTCTACTCGCAGGTGAGCGGGGCGGTACAGGCATATGGTGAGCCTCTATGGGATGCCCCTCCCGCACTATTGCCCCTTGCCCCTGTCTATCGATGGGCCCTATGTTAAGTGGCCGCTGTCCTCCATCGCTCTCCTTGTAGCCTTCGGGGGAAAGAGGTGTGTGTGTGTATGTGTGTGTGTGTATGCATATACGTGTATTGGCTTATGCTTCACTACATTATGCTTGGTGTCAGCCGCCGCGCTGACTTGTTTTCATTTATTGTACTTGAAATTGCCACCGCCGTGTGCATTTTTTCCTGTGTTCTGCGCTTGGCGGCGGCGGCGTTACCTCAGGCGCCGGTGCGCCGTCATTGACTGCTTGTCACGTGTTGGCTTCGCACTCTTTGGGGGGGCGGGGCCTGTCTTTGGCGCGTTCCGTGTCATTGCTCATGCGGGCCCGCCCCTCGAGGTATACCGACGCCATTTTTTTTTGCTTGCTTACGGCTGCTGCGTGACAGGCTTCTACCTGCCGCGGTCCGTGAGTGCCTTCAGGCAGCTTTATTACCGCTGTTAATTATTGTATACTTACGGCTCTCCTTTGATTATGTCTTTCAGACGGGCGAACCCCTTTGGCTTCTCCCGGCCCTACTCCCTCTAATTTGTTGGTTAACTTGTGAGGCCTAGTGTAAATTACTCCCACTTCCCTAGCGGGTTATTGGGGCATCCCGGGTTGCTGTATAGTGTTAATCCCTATCGGCCTATTGTGCCACTATAATCACCATATGGAGGCATCTCAGGATAATATGACCGGGGTTCCTTCGGGACAAGCCCGGCTGTGTGTAGCTTGTGGGGAGTCCCATGTTGACGCTGACAAGGCACGGGTCTGTGTACCCTGTGCCAAACAGGTGCTTGAACTGTAATCCGGCCTTCCAGTGGCTGAGTCTGCGATTCGTTTCGCCTCACCTACTCCCCCAAGCTTAAATCTCACTCCCTCTGAGTTGCATACAAATGGGGATTCTCAGCCTGATGTGTCTTCTAGACTGGCTAGTGTTGAGAAGTTAATTGCTAATACCTTGGTGCGTAAGGCCTCTGCAAAAAAGCGGCACTTAACGCCTGATGTCACTCTTTTCCCTATGGAAGCTGATGAGTTTTTGCAACTATCTGGCTATACCCCTTTGGAGGAAGGGGAGCTATTCTCCGACTCAGGGTCATCTGATGAGAGGCCCAGGGGTCAGAGCCAGAATCGTCATGACCCCGGATGATACTGATAGACCGTTGGCTCAGATTTTTGAGGTTCTGTCTATCTCTCCCCCTGTTGCGGCCCCCAGGCAAAGGGGGGAACTTTTTCATACTGCTAAGTCACGCTTGGAATTTCCTGAGTAAGCACATTTCAATAACCTTGTGCTCAAGGAATGGGAGCTTCCCAGTAGACTTCCCGGTGTATCTAAGAGTTGGGATAGGAAGTATCCCTTTCCTGCTGATGTGGTGAAGTGTTGGTCATCCCCTCCCGAAGTGGATGCACCGGTTCTAGGGTTATCTAACACCTCTGTCATGCACTCCCCTGACTCTACTACCCTGCGTGATGCTGAGGACCGGCGCATTGACCAGCTGGTGTCCCATGCCTTTGCATGTGTGGGGACGGTGCTGCACCCGGTCTGTGCCTCTGCCATTATGGCTGTGGCTATTAGGACCCTGCTCAGAAGTATCCTTGATGGTGCCCCTGATGATTTGCCTTGTAAGGAGTTTAATGCACTCTCTAGTTGTGATGTTTTTGTGAATTTTGTCCTCTCTACCTTGGATGACACCATTAGAATGTGTGGCAGAACCTCTGCCCTTGTGGTGGCTATATGTCACTCGCTTTGGCTGCGCCAGTGGGCTGCTGACAACGCTGCCAAGAAGGCCCTCACTAGTTTTCCCGTCAAAGGACTACGCCTGTTTGGGGACCACCTGGACCTATTTGCTAAGGGAGGCAGGTTACCCCAGCGCAGGCGGCAGTCTCGGCCCTTTCGGGGTCAGGGTTCCTTTTCCTCCCCCTACCGTGGTGCTAGACAAGGGAGTGGGTTTCCTTTACAGGGGCCCGAGGAGACTTTTGGGGTAGGGGCAGAGGACGGGGACGCCCTGGCTCCTCCTGGGGCTCCAAGCTTAAGTCCTCTCCCAAGCCCCCTCAGGCATGATGGGGCGCCTCACCCATCCGGGTGGGGGGACGGCTTCAGCACTTTGCTCACGTCTGGAGGCTTCATGTCTCAGACCGGTGGATTCAGGAGGTAGTGTCCTCCGGTTACAAGATAGTTTGCTGCCTGCCCCCCCCCCCCCCCCCCAAGGTTCATCAGCTCCCGGATTCCTCAGGACCCTGTGTCAGCTCAGGATCTAGTGCAGGCAGTGCAAAGCCTTCTGGAGCTGAGGGTCATCTGCAAGGTCCCTTTAAGAGAAATAGGCAAGGGCTTCTATTCCAACCTCTTCACAGTACCCAAAAAAGATGGGTCAGTCAAGCCCATCCTGGATTTGAAGATCCTCAACAAACTTGTCAGGTGCAGGCGCTTTCGCATGGAAACTCTGCGCTCTGCCATCAGTTCCCTGCGCCCAGGGGATTTCATGACTTCTGTGGACATCAAAGATGCTTATCTTCATATTCCTGTGTTCCCAGGTCATCAAAGGTTCCTCAGGTTCGCTCTGATGGATCAACACTACCAGGGTGTTTACCAAGGTGCTGGCTGGCGTGATGTCTCTGCTCAGGTCTCAGGGCATCCGCGTGCTGCCCTATCTGGACGACATTCTCATCACTTCCCAGTCTCATCAGGCAGAGTTGGATACTCAGCTGGTGGTGTCCACCCTGGAGTCATTTGGCTGGGTGATCAACCACCCCAAGTCTTCTCTGTGCCCCTCCTTGGTGACTTCATTCCTGGGAATGAATCTGGATACAGTTCAGGCAAGGATTTTTCTTCCTCAGCGGAAGGTGGACAGTCTGATTGCGCAGGTCCAGTTCCTGCTATCTTGTCATCATCCCTCCATCAGGCAGGGAATGCAGCTGGTCGGCCTGATGGTGGCGTGCTTCGAGGCGGTCCCTTATGCTCAGTTCCACTTGAGGCCTCTGCAACTCCACCTCTCAATTCACTGCCTTCAATCCACTGCCTGATGATTAGTCACGTTTGACCACAAGGATAGTATGATCTTTACTTTGTCTTTCCAGTGATTGCTTACTACCTCAGCTCCCTTAAACAGCCCTCTGCACTAACAGCACTTTTGTGTATTGGGTTTACATTGGGGGTTTCATCCCCTGCTTTACTTAGTGAATATAGCCTTCTTATCTAGCATTTGCACTTTAGATTTGATGATGATTTGATGATGATTTGATTGCACAGGTTTTTAGTCTTGATGAATTATTTGTAGTGATTACCTTTTTATACTTATAGAAATATGTAAAAATATATTTTTTTAATTTATTTATTTATTTATTTTTGGCTATTTGTGGAGCTATTTTATACTGATTTCTATTTGTACTTTTTGATACCTTGTGGTCTTCTATAATATGGATTGCTAAGTATTTTAGCATCAAAGGAATAGTGAATTAATTGATTTTAACAGTCTTTGTGTTGCATGTGTGTTTTTATTTTTGCTATAGTGTAACATTTAATAAAATATTATTTTATGGTATTTGTGGAGTTGTGCGCCTTTCTTATGACCCTTGTCAATTTGGTTTGGCCCATGTTCTAGTAGCTTGAAGGGTCAGGCAGCACACTCAGTTATCAATATTAAAAGCTGTGCCTGCTATTTTGTATAAGTTCCCCCCTGGTCAGGCGGTCCCTCTCGTGGTGGCTGGACTCCAGGAACCTGTTGGGGGGCAGATCCTTTCTGGCCCCCTCCTGGGAGACGGTCACCACGGATGCCAGTCTGTCAGGTTGGGGGGGGGGGGGTTCTGGAAGTCCCTGGGGTTCCAGGGGAGGTGGGGCCCTCAGGAGGCCCACACACCTATCAGCGTCTTGGAGCTGCGGGCGATCAGGTTAGTTCTGGCTCAGTTGACTCATTACCTCCGGGGCCTGCCTGTTCAGGTGCGCTCGGACAACCAGACGGCAGTTGCCTACATCAATCATCAGGGAGGGACCCGGAGCAAGGGGGCCCTCCAGGAAGTGTCTCTGATCCTGACCTGGGCGGAGGCCAATGTTCCCTGCATATCAGCTGTGTACATTCCCAGGGTGGAGAATCTGCAGGCAGACTCTCTGAGCAGGGGGACCTCTCGCCAGGGAGAATGGTCCCTCTGCAACAGGGTGTTCCAATCTCTGTGTCACCGTTGGGGCCAACCAGATGTGGATCTGTTTCCTTCCCGTCACAATCACAAGCTCCCGGCCTTTGTCTCCCTGTCCCAGGATCCTCTGGCCTTGACCACGGATGCTCTAGCATGTCATGGCAGGATGTTCAGTTCCCGTATGTCTTTCCTCCATTCCCCCTGCTGGGCAGGGTTCTGCGCAAGATTGCTCTGGAGGGGGTGCCAGCAATTCTGGTGGCCCCCAGGTGGCCAAGAAGAGTGTGGTTCGCAGATGTGGTGCAGCTGGCAGTAGATCAGTACATTCTGCCCAGGGTGCCAGACCTGCTCACTCAGGGTCCCTTACGCCATCCCAATTTACAAACTCTGGCTTTGACGGCCTGGCTGCTGAAACCTCCATCTTGATGGAGAAGGGGCTGTCTACCTCGGTTGTTGATACCATGATAAAGGCTAGGAAGAAGTCTTCTTCTTCCATTTATTACAGGGTTTAGCGTGCCTACATTAACTGGTGTGCGTCTAAGTCTCTTCCCTGCCGTGTGTTCTCTATTCCCAGGATTCTGGAGTTCCTGCAGCATGGGTTGGAGATGGGGCTCCAACTCAGTACTCTGAAAGGGCAGGTTTCTGCCCTGGCTGTTTTCTTCCAGAGGTCCTTTGCCCAGCATTCTCTGATCAGGACTTTTTCCAGGGGGTCACTCATGTGCGTCCCCCACTTAAGCCTATGGTGCCTGTTTGGGAATTGAATTTGGTTTTGTCAGCTTTGCAGGGTGCTCCCTTTGAACCTGTGCAGGATGCTGCTCTGGCCATTCTTACTCTCAAAGTTGTCTTTTTGGTGGCTATCACTTCTGTTAGGCGGGTGTCTGAGTTGGCGGCGCTTTCCATTCAGCCCCCCTACTATGACAGACACCAGGACAAGGTGGTGTTCTGCTTCAAGCAAGATTTTCTGCCTAAGGTCGTGTCTGCCTTTCATTTGAATCAGGACATTGTTCTTCCGTCATTGTGCCCTAATCCTAGTACTGCTAAGGAAAGGGTTTTGCATTCTTTGGATGTGGTTAGGTGTCTGAAGTACTATCTGGTGGCTACTGCATCTTTCAGAAAAACTGATGCTCTTTTTGTGACCCTTCTGGTCCTAGGAAGGGTTTGGCTCCTGCCAAGTCTACTGTCAGCAAGTGGACTAGTCAGGCTGTGATTCAGGCCTACTCTGCTAAGGGGAAGAATCCTCCCTTCCGCCTTACTGCTCATTCTACTCGTGCTATTGGTGCCTCTTGGGCTTTTCAGCACCAGGCTTCTGTTGAACAAGTTTGCAAGGCTGCTACTTGGTCTTCTGTTCATAACTTTTCAAAGTTTTACAAGGTTGATGTTAGGGCCTCAGCTGATGCTGCTTTTGGCCACAAGGTTTTGCAGGCGGCAGTGGTTTAAACTGTCATTTTTACATATTTTTATGCATTGTAACTGAATCAAGTGTGTGCGCCTGTCCACCTTTCCCCTTGAGATACTAGGGGACATACACAGCATAACTCTCAGCTGTCCCTTATTTGGAGGGACTATCCCTCTTTTTAGTCAATGCCCCCCCCCCCCTATCATCCCTCAATGAGTGGGTGTAGCTTAATTTAACAATGGTCCCTCTTTCCCTCCCTGAAAACTTGGGGGGTATGATAAACAGGCAGCTGAAATGTGTGAATGTATGAAGTATACATATTTTGGCAGATATCTATTCAAATAGCCAAGTGTTAATGGCAATGGGGTGACAACTTAAAGGTCCTTCAGATGCACTTTGTGTGCCTGTAGAATGATGGACTGTTACTTCTTAGACAGTAATGTATATATATATATATAACTGAAAAGCCATGTGTTTTGTGGGGAAAAAGGTGTTGAGCACCTCAAAAGGTGAACATAGGTTTTATTTTTCAATTTTAAATAACTAACAGGCTTTAAAGAGGACCAACACCCAGGGGTGATCGGCCCGGAAATCTATAAGATTCCCGGGCCGATCACCTCCCACCCCGCGGGACATCCGAGATCGGGATGTCCCGCGGGGTGAAACCCCCCAGAAACCCCCAAAACATCTTACCTGATCCGCCGCCGCCGCCTCCCGCGCGAGAGTGACGCGCGGGAGGCGGCGGCGGCGGAAGCGGCTTGGACGTTCCTGATCCCCGCCTGGACGTTGGCGGGGATTGGCTGCGGCGTTCACGTGGGAGCGCTGAGAGGTGAGTTTTTTGGGGTTTCTGGGGGGTTTCACACAGCGGGGCACCCCCGATCGGGGTGCCCCGCCGAAGTGGACCAAAACCCAGGATAGTCAAAATCCTGGGTGTTGGTCCACTTTAAATGAAGGTTTGTAGACACAAAATAAAAAAACAAATAGTTGAATATCAAAGTGGCAGACCAGTTAATCCACAACGATGTGCCCAATTTAGGCATGTAAAAAATAAGTCTTAACTGCTAGCCTTTCCCTACAGAATGTCTCTGCTAGTGGCAGCTGCTGGTGAAGCTGCAGCACTGATTGGATGACTCGGCAGTCACTCAAACTCACTGCACTCTGGGGAACCTAGAGACACTGCTTCTACCAGTGGGGGCGGGTGCTCGGCTTCATAAAGGTACATTTTTTATGTCCTATTCAGGAGAGGTAGAAGGGGGGTGGGTGACTGAGCGATGGCCTGGTGGCCTGAACAGCTGCTTTTAGCTTGGACCTTTGAGCTTTAGGTAGTCTTGGCAGAACAGTTCCTGAATGTCATAATTTACACAGTGTTTCATTTGCTTTTATTTGCATTTTACTCAAATCTGCTGAGCTTGTGTCTGCAATATTTGTTTTAAAACCATTTGTTCAGTCTGATTTATGTCATATTGGGTATGATTGCTAGAACATAGCTAAGTCAGGTCCAGTGCTGAGGGGTTGGGGCATTGTTGGCCAGACCTTTACTATAAGTCAATTTAGAAATCTGTATGTAAAGTTAGAGGCCACCTTTAAAGAATAATGTTAGTTGTCCATTTTATTTTAGTACATATTTAAACTGGACCTTCACCCTGAAGAAGAGTCTATCTTATATGTTCCGCCCACCCTGTACATACAGATTTATCACATTAAAAATCATTCTATCTGCATCTACTGCATTCTCTGAGCCTTTAAACACCCAAGATGGCGGCCCATGGAGTCTCAGGCTGCCTTAAGACAAGAAGTGTCTTCTGATTGTGCCGCTCTACATTCTGGGATTGCTGGGTTTTCTGACCCCAGCTCTGCTCTGTCTGTGCAAAACACAGCTATAACCCCGTCCCCCTGTACTTTTGCCCCCCTCCTCTCCTCAGTATGTGATGCTTCTGAGGCAAGATGGTGCCGGCCAGATCCTAGAGTCCTGAACAGAGTTGCAGCCCAGTGGGGGAAAGAATAATAATTAAGTCACTTAAAACGTAAAATATATTAATTTTAGATGCTGGGAAATAGACTAGATTTTTAAGGGCTTTGGCTTTTCATTAAATGATGCAGAAGGTCCAGTTTAATGCAGAACAAAATCCAGGATTATGACTATCTCCGGTTTCCTTGCCCCTGGGAATCACCATTTGGGATGTTCCGCTGTGTGAAACACCCCAGTTAAAAAAACAAAAATGAACAATGAATATGCTCGTCAAATCCCTTTTTTCATTATTGATACAAATATTCATTTATTCTGCTAAAGGGGGCCTCTAATATAAATTCTGTAATCGAAAAGTCAGAAAAGGTTTTTTCACTTCTGGGGAACACTGTCACCTCTCTAAATCCACAACACAGGCTCACTATTTCCACAGGGCTAGGGGTTTTTAGACAGGGGCCACCACACCTTACCAAAGTCTAGGTACTGCTGACTAGTTTTCTGTGCCTTTTAAGAATTTTTACACTCCATAGGGGCGGCTCCTCTGCCCTGTCAATGCCTGGGGTCCCTGGGCTCCATCCTGCCATAGACCATGCCATAGACAATTCTGATGCGCCACTGAACCTTCAATTCCTGCCCTACCAGGGGTTTTATACATATATAGGATACTACACCCTCTTGCACCCAGTTAAAGGAAGGCCCTGTCTCTGTCAGGGATTTCCCAACGGAGAAATCCCAATTGTAAAAAGTGACCAGAAATTGAGACTGAGAGGCAAAAATGGATATGGGGCAAACCGTGTTTAATAGTGAAAAAACAGTGGTAACTACACATCAAACACACTACAATCAAACTGCTGTACAGATTACAAAGGGGAACATATATGTGTAAGGGAACTATACATATATATAGGTGAGATTAACACGCTCTGACTGAACTATACACATACAGGTGAAACCAACATGCTCTGGCTGTACATACACAAGATGGAGTACGAAAACAAGTATGCATAGGGATCAAAGGAAAGTCCAAATTCCAAGGCGAAAACACGGCTGGGATAGGGGGAGCAAACACAAGAGCTGAGGCAGGAGTCCTGGGTGCAGGGTTCAGATTTCAGAGTACCTGGGATCTAGGTACAGCATTCTGGGATCAAGATGACAAAACAAATGCTAATCCACTGCCTGAATGGGCTGATCAACTTATATAGGCTGAGGAGTCACAGGTGCTGGCTGATTGCCAGCACCTCTGCAGGACAGAGCCATCTCCTGGTGGATCAGCATATTACAGGGGAAAGTTCCAGAGAAGGAGCCAGCCAGATGCAGTATTAACCAGCGGCGCACTCTGAAGCTTAAGGAAGAACTCCAACCCTGACAGTCTCCTTATCCTCAAATTAAAGGGTGGATCCACCTTCTACTTTCTGGTTATAAGGGTGCTCCACCCCCTTCTCTCAGGTTATAAGTAAACTTCTACTTTTAAACTCCACCCACTTTTTAATAGACGGCTCCACTGCCCTCTTTCCTGCCATCCAGATGGCGAACAGCAGAGAAGAGGTGAGAGTCCCCAGCATGACTCCTGGTCTGCATGCCCGCCCAGTGACCCGAGGCCACCCTCAACCCAGAGGGTCATCCCAAACCTGGAAGCATTGGGGGATCCCAGCTTCTTGATGGACAAGCATGTCCAGACACACCAACCGATGTCCCCTCTGCTGTCCCAAACCGGACCGCACAGTCCTGTGTGCCAGGACGGCTAGGCTGTGGAGGAGCTGCCTGGGGCATCCCTAAGGCATGACGATGGGGAACCCACACGTCATCTCTGACCAGACCCATAACCCACGGCCGCAGACAAGGAAATCAAAGACAGATATCACCTTTCAGGGCAAGCTTCTCTCTCGCTAACCCGCTACTGAACTAGAGCTACACAATACCTGCCTACCTTTCCCCCTCTCTACCTACAGACGCGGACTACCACTAGCCCAGATCCAATGGGGACACCCAGGGATCCCTTAGGGCATCCCAGGGCGACGAGAACTCTACACCCTCCCTGTACCACCAATGAGTGGAGTCCACTGCTTCTTGGTGTGTGTCCATGTTTCCCTTCCACCACCTACCTGGTAAGTGACTACTACATTAAGATGGGGATGCCTGGGTGGGACACTAGGCCACTTTCCCAGTACTAAATCCCATTTCCTTCCCTTTCAGGCACCTGCATCCCTCATCCTTTCTAGCTCCAAACTGGTTCCCCCTGGGGACTGATATATGCCACCCTTATAAATGGTCGATGTCTGGATTGACACTGTTGCCTCACTGAATCCTGACCTGGTCAGATCCATATTTAGGTGGCCACAGGGAGGCTGCACATAATGGCATCCTCCAATCTCCATGAGCCCCTGGCCCCCATTCAAGTTAATGGACAGGCATACCACAGAGCAGGAGATGCTGTTCTGTGCAGTCTCGCCTAGATAACCATTCCCTTAGCTGGAAAGATGAAGATCACTGGAACATGGGGACCAGGTAAGGCATTTAATTTTGTCCTGTCTGGTGTCATGAGGGGGCTGGAGTGAGCCCTTAGACTGGAGTTCCACTTTAATTTTCCACCTCTCTGGACTCCAGAACTTCCCTATAGCCTGACAGGCTGGCATTTGTTGGCATTTCCACTAGTATCAGGAACAGCCACCCCAGCTGCATCACAGGTGACCTGAGCTATCAAAGGACCTTGGTCCAATAACTTTAATGATCTGTTAAACTACAGCAGAAGAAGCTAGCTGAATGGACTGGTGTGAAAATGTGCAAAAGGCACCACCTGGATGAAAGCGTCAAACCATGCAGTTTGAGCTGATGATCACGTGAAGCTTTTAACAGTTCTGCCAGCCAGACTTCTGCCTTAACATTGTCCATGATCATCCTCAAGAAAGGGCACCACCTACAACAGTCATATCTTGGTTTTGCAGCAATTGATAATCTACCCCAATTATTCCAATATCACAGGGAAAATCCTTGGAGCTTTGGAAAGACAAAAAGGTAACCAACATATTGGAAGTGCTGTGACTTTACTGTGAACCATGAGTGTCTGGTGAGCCAGAAAAATGTGAACATGAAGATACACTATCATGCCTCCCCCCCAAAAAAATATGCAAGAATTAATTCATGACTTTTGGAAAGGGACATTTTTACATGAGCAATAGTTTCAGAAGCATTTCACTTATTGCTGGACTCAAACGCCTCATTTACAAACTCCAGCTTATCATGTTCTTATCATATTTTTAAGAATGCTTGCACCAGACTTTCAGTGTCATGGTCGACAGACATAGTCTGTGTTTAGCCCACCTGCTCCTTCTCAAGGCAGCTGTGACCTTTCCAGTCGGTACAGTCCCATTTTTAATGGTTTAAAGGCTGTGACCAGAGGTTCAGTGATCCAAGACACATCTGAAAGCCAAAAATAAACAAGGTGTTTTCATGATTATGTCCCACTGATGTGACACTTCAGCAATTACTTCTGTAGTGTTCCCCAACTCTTCTCCTCAAGGTCCACCAACAGGTCATGCTTTCTGGATCTCCCTGTAGTTGGCTCTATTGCTCAGTCTAATCACGAAACACTTCACTTTGTGTGTTGTGTGGAGATCTGCAAACCATGGCCTGTTGGTGGACTTTGTAAGGAGGGTTGGGGAACTGCTTTTGAGTGTGTTAAACAATTCAGACATCAAGTGACGGTAATTGTGTATAGAAAATATGGGGGATCTCCACATTTTTTACAGATTCTCAGAGTTTCCACACAACGTGCACAAAAATGAAGTATCTTTTAACATTTTTTATTTATGGTCCATAGTGTGCTGCTACATTAAAATATGTAAAAAAAATACAGTTTTGGGATTTTTTTCCCATTAGTCTTTTCCAAATTGTTGGCACAGATAGGGCTCCTGTAGGAATAAAAAAATGACAATGCCGACTGCTTAGTGTAATGGCTAAATAATAGCAATATTATATGTATTATTAAATGTTTCCTACTTGAACCTATGCTATTAGCCCATACCAGTTTTAAACATGTTATTGTCCTTTGTAAGGAGGGTTGGGGAACTGCTTTTGAGTGTGTTAAACAATTCAGACATCAAGTGACGGTAATTGTGTATAGAAAATATGGGGGATCTCCACATTTTTTACAGATTCTCAGAGTTTCCACACAACGTGCACAAAAATGAAGTATCTTTTAACATTTTTTATTTATGGTCCATAGTGTGCTGCTACATTAAAATATGTAAAAAAAATACAGTTTTGGGATTTTTTTCCCATTAGTCTTTTCCAAATTGTTGGCACAGATAGGGCTCCTGTAGGAATAAAAAAATGACAATGCCGACTGCTTAGTGTAATGGCTAAATAATAGCAATATTATATGTATTATTAAATGTTTCCTACTTGAACCTATGCTATTAGCCCATACCAGTTTTAAACATGTTATTTTCTGCTTAATATGCTTGATTTCAGACCTTATGTTCTGTGCAGAGAAAAAACTGAACCGGATTAGCTGTATGGAAGGCGGAGGTACACCTATAACGAGGTCACGTGAGCCAGTCACCTCAAGCAGTTCCAGCTAGAGAAAAATAGAGGTAAAGCAATCAATGGCCCCATTTAGAGATGAGCGAACTTTTGAAAAATTCGATTCGACTGATTCGCCGAATTTTCCGACAAAAATCGTTTCGACCCGAATAAATTCGCGACGAATCGCTATTAAAAATGGCTATTTCTGAGCCTCCTAGAGCCTCAATAGGGTTGTAAACCATTCTGCCTTGCTGTAACACGCACAGGATGCGTGCTGGGTTAGTTAAATAATACTTTGAATAAGTATCACATGCAGATCAGAGGCATCGCTAATAGAATCGCAGAGCGGCACAATTGAATTCAAGAGAGTTGAAGTGGCATCACTATGAGGGGCAGGAGCCCAAACATTGCTTTAAAGAGACACTGGAGTTGGCAGCAGCAGGAGCCCAAAAATTGGATGAATCACACCCTGGAGTTGGCAGCAGCAGCAGGAGCCCAAACATTACTTTAAAGAGACCCTGGGGTTGGCTTCAGGAGCCCAAAAATTGGATGAATCACACCCTGGAGTTGGCAGCAGCAGCAGCAGGAGCCCAAATATTACTTTAAAGAGACCCTGGGGTTGGCTTCTGGAGCCCAAAAATTGGATGAATCACACCCTGGAGTTGGCAGCAGCAGCAGCAGGAGCCCAAACATTACTTCAAAGAGACCCTGGGGTTGGCTTCAGGAGCCCAAAAATTGGATGAATCACACCCTGGAGTTGGCAGCAGCAGCAGCAGGAGCCCAAATATTACTTTAAAGAGACACTGGGGTTGGCTTCAGGAGCCCAAAAATTGGATGAATCACATCCTGGAGTTGGCAGAAGTTGGCAGCAGCAGCAGCAGCAGGAGCCCAAACATTACTTTAAAGAGACCCTGGGGTTGGCTTCAGGAGCCCAAAAATTGGATGAATCACATCCTGGAGTTGGCAGGAGTTGACAGCAGCAGCAGCAGGAGCCCAAATATTACTTTAAAGAGACCCTGGGGTTGGCTTCAGGAGCCTAAAAATTGGATGAATCACACCCTGGAGTTGGCAGCAGCAGCAGCAGGAGCCCAAATATTACTTTAAAGAGACACTGGGGTTGGCTTCAGGAGCCCAAAAATTGGATGAATCACACCCTGGAGTTGGCAGGAGTTGGCAGCAGCAGCAACAGGAGCCCAAACATTACTTTAAAGAGACACTGGGGTTGGCTTCAGGAGCCCAAAAATTGGATGAATCACACCCTGGAGTTGGCAGCAGCAGCCCAAATATTACTTTAAAGAGACACTGGGGTTGACTTCAGGAGCCCAAAAATTGGATGATTCACACCCTGGAGTTGGCAGCAGCAGCAGCAGGAGCCCAAATATACACTGGAGTTGGCTTCAGGAGCCCAAAAATTGGATGAATCACACCCTGGAGTTGGCAGCAGCAGCAGGAGCCCAAACATTACTTTAAAGAGACCCTGGGGTTGGCTTCAGGAGCCCAAAAATTGGATGAATCACACCCTGTGGAGAGTCATGTGGAGAAAAAGTAGCTTAGTTAGTAATATCTACATAAAATTATGAATAAACAAATGCAAAAGTATTGCCAAAGTGAAGTTTTGTTTGAGGGTGTGTTTCCACCTTTTAATTAAATCAGAAACAAGAAGGTATCATTGCCTCTGACTAATTAGCCCTCAAAAATTCTTGGAATTTTTAATCTGGAATCATGTCTGATCCGTCTTATCCGAAGAATATTAATAAAAAGTAAGAGTAACGTAAAGGATTTTTTATCAATACTTACTTGTGGTCCGATGCGGAGGAATGTCTGTAACTGGAGAGCAGCGCCTTAAATCTGGTTTGCACGATCCATCTTTCTTTAGTGTAGGTCTGGCCCCGTCATCAATCTACTGGAATACATCAGGCATTGTTGGGAGGAAAGCTTGGATGATCCATGCGCCATTCATTTCCACGCAGGGCAGTCTCTGGAAAAAAAAAAACTATGTATAAACCAGGGTCTTTTTCATATAAAAACAAATGGTTATTTTTGCTTTTAAACCATATGTTCCACAGCTTTACCAGTCATTGTGTCAGCCAATGAAGCAACTTTGTCTGGAAGTGCTGCAAAAGCAGTCCACTGCATCACAAGTGGCATCTGACACCCCCAGTCAACTGTCTGTTGTCTGTCTGTTATGCTTTGGGTTCAGCTCCACTATCCATTGATGAAGATCTGATAATCATAAAATTCAGCAGCTACTGCCCAGCCAAGAAGTGGAGGAGACACTCGCCTCTTCTTCCACTAGCCGGCAATTAGTGATGAGGAGAGTGTCGTGGGAGGAGGTGTTGCAAGCCGAGGTAGTGGAAGAGGGTCCCTGGAGTCTGCGGTGGTGGCGGCAGCAGCAGCAGTGAATTATTGGGGACTGTTGATAGGAAAAATCAGCTACTCAGCGATGTGTCAGTTTTTCATGTTGCATCCACAATCCTGTGGAGAAAAAGTAGGTTAGTTAGTATATATACATAAAATTATGAATAGACAAATGCAATAGTATTGCCAAAGTGAAGTTTTGTTTGAGGGTGTGTTTCCACCTTGTAATTAAATCAGAAACAACTAGCTATCATTTGCCTCTGAATAATTAGCCCTCAAAAATTCTTGGAATTTTTAATCTTGATGTCTGAGGGATTTCTCCTCTCAGACAGCGTCACCATAAGTCCAGCCTGCTGCATTACACTTGGAAGAACATCTTGTTTGCGCTGCGACAAGGAAGCCAGAGTCATGCGTCCTGACATGGCACACGTGTTCAGTCTAGTTTTGAAGTCTTGCCTCCATCTGAAAGAACAACAGGAAAGAAAGTTAGCATGCACTTCTGGCACTCCTACACCACCAAGCACAACCTTATTGAGCCTCAGCGTCACAACGGTGTACCCCACCATAGTCTGATTTGCGATGTTTTCCACCGGTTGGAATTCCACCCTCCATATGCAGGATCCACTATAGCAGTGGTCCCCAACCCTGTCCTCAAGGCCCACCAACAGGCCAGGTTTTGCAGATCTCCACAAAGATGCACAGGTCGAGTAATTAGTGCAGCTGCAGAGCAATAGAGCTGGCTATTTGGAGATCCAAAAAACATGACATGTTGGTGGGCCTTGAGGACAGGGTTGAGGACCACTGCACTATAGGAACAGAGAAAAGCCATCACGGATTTCTGGATGATCCAAACGGATAGGGGGACACCCCTGTGTAAATTCAATGTAAACCATTGGCAGCTCATACGTGACACCGACCGTTTGCTCAGGCCCTTTGAGGAAGCTACGTTATTAGTCAGTTGCCAGGACTATGAGATGAACGATGAGATTCCACTGCTTCATGTACTATAACACATGTTGGAAACCATGGCTGGTCAGGGCACTGGAGACATGGCACATACATTTCACAGCCACATGAAGCCTGTGGGGGCTGAAGTGGAGGAGGAGGAGGGGGTGGGGCACAGCAAAGCACAGTTTAGGTTTCACAAAATGACCATTTTATCTAGTCATCTGACAGGAGAGGAGGAGCAGGAGCAGCCACAGGAGCTAGAGGGTTGTGAGGAAGGCGAGACAGAGGACCCAGACACACCGTGGCAGTTTACAGTGGAGATGGAGACAGGTAGTCCCTCCGAGTCACTTGCACAAATGGCACGATGCATGCTCACATGCTTGCGTACTAGTGAGCGCAGAATTGTCTCCATTTGTCAGCGGGAAGACTTCTGGCTCTCCAATTTATTGGACCCTCGCTTCCGGCACAAAATGGGGGCATTTTTTACGCCCACTGAGAGGGAGGACAAACTGACCTACTACAGAGACATCCCACGTAGTCAGTTGGGCGATGTCTATCTGCGCCATGGCCCATACTCCCGCAGGTCTGACTCGGGGGGACCTCTGCGATCACCTTACACTGCCATGGCTGCTGGGGGGGTGGAAGGAGCAGCAGCAGCAGCAGCTCCATCAGCAGCAGCCTCAGTCTTCAGTCGCTAGTGAGTAGCTTTCTACACCCACATAGTGAGTCTACTCATGAGCAGCAGGAAGACCTGGAGCTGGACCTCAAACAGCAGGTCATGTCATACCTTGATATGACCATGCCAACACACCTTCAGGATCCACTGGATTTGCTGGGAAGCCAAACTTGACTTGTGCCCGCAACTAGCAGAGTTTGCCCTGGAAAAGCTGTACTGGCCGGACAGTAGGTGATTTAGATGGCAACTGGGCTGCTCTATATAACGAAGCAAAATGGCAAATTTACCTCACTATATAAGCTATTGCCCCTCAGATTTACACAGGGGCTGCTCTATATTATGCTGCAAAATGGCAAATTTACCTCACAATATAAGCTATTGCAGCTCTATATAAATAAAAATAAATAAATAAAAAAAGGGCCTGTAGAAGCTTATTTAGTATAACAGATAGGGTGACATGTGCTGGTTTGGGATGCCCATATGGGCTAGTGTTTTGGCAGCAGTACAAAAACCAATGCAAAATGCAATAGCTTAATAAAGCTGATGCTGATCAACGCTTATTTAGTATAACAGATGGGGTGCAACATGCAGGTTTGGGATGCCCTGCGGCCTGGTGTATTTAAAGCAGACCAAAACCAATTCAAAATGCAATAACTTAATAAAGCTGAGGCTGTAGATGCTTATTTAGTATAAACAGGTAGGGTGCAAGGTGCAGCTTTGGGGTGCCCTGCGGCCTGGTTAAATGAAAGCAGTCAAAAAGGAAGTGCAAACTGAAGTAGCTTAATGAAGCTGATGCTGATCAATGCTTATGTTGTATACCAGATAGGGTGCAAGGTGCAGCTTTGGGGTGCCCTGCGGCCTGGTTTATTAAAAGCAGTCAAAAACAAGTGCAAACTGAAGTAGCTTAATAAAGCAGCTGATGCTGATCAACGCTTATGTTGTATAACAGATAGGTTTAAAATAGCATGTGCCTTGGGATGCCCGTGTGGCCTGTTATATTTCAAGCTGAACAAAAAGTAACAATAATCCAAGTATGAGACATAATTTTGACCTTCTTTACAGCACCATACTTTGAAAAAAAAAATTAATTTCATGCTGATCAATCCAAAGGTCAATGCCCCTAACAAAAATAATGTTCGGCATAAGTTTTCCTTCTGGAAGGACGTAACCTTTAGTTTACATGGTTGGGGTAGGTTATCTTACAAATTGGGATACCCCAGGCAGCAGTGTCATTGAAAGAGACAGGTTGTAATGCAGGCCATACGCAAGCAGAGAAACTCAGGCTGCAACAGGCCTATTTAGTTTACATGGTTGGGGTAGGTTATCTTACAAATTGGGATACCCCACTGTATATGAAACCGAATATAAATGCACACCCAAAAGTGGACAATCAGCCTCCAAGAGGCCTGCTTAGTTTAAATAAGAGAGCTGCTTAGTATGGTAGGTAGGTTATGTTATGTTACAGAATGGGATGCCCCAAGCATACTTGAGATCAGTATATATGCACACAGCAGCAGTGTGTAAGCAGGCTCATACAGGCCAAATTTCTTTAAATAACTGTGCAGCTTACAGTAAATGCAGAGGCTAATGGTATGTTACAGAATGGGATGCCCCAAGCAGACTTGAGATCAGTATATATGCACACAGCAGCAGTGTGTTAGCAGGCTCATACAGGCCAAATTTCTTTAAATAACTGTGCAGCTTACAGTAAATGCAGAGGCTAATGGTATGTTACAGAATGGGATGCCCCAAGCAGACTTGAGATCAGTATATATGCACACAGCAGAAGTGTGTTAGCAGGCTCATACAGGCCAAGTTTCTTTAAATAACTGTGCAGTTTACAGTAAATACAGAGGCTAATGGTATGTTACAGAATGGGATGCCCCAAAGCTGACTTGAGATCAGTATATATGCACACAGCAGCAGTGTGTTAGCAGGCTCATACAGGCCAAATTTCTTTAAATAACTGTGCAGCTTACAGTAAATGCAGAGGCTAATGGTATGTTACAGAATGGGATGCCCCAAGCAGACTTGAGATCAGTATATATGCACACAGCAGCAGTGTGTTAGCAGGCTCATACAGGCCAAATTTCTTTAAATAACTGTGCAGCTTACAGTAAATACAGAGGCTAATGGTATGTTACAGAATGGGATGCCCCAAAGCTGACTTGAGATCAGTATATATGCACACAGCAGCAGTGTGTTAGCAGGCTCATACAGGCCAAATTTCTTTAAATAACTCTGCAGCTTACAGTAAATGCAGAGGCTAATGGTATGTTACAGAATGGGATGCCCCAAGCAGACTTGAGATCAGTATATATGCACACAGCAGCAGTGTGTTAGCAGGCTCATACAGGCCAAATTTCTTTAAATAACTGTGCAGCTTACAGTAAATGCAGAGGCTAATGGTATGTTACAGAATGGGAGGCCACCAAAAACCAGAGAGCACCTGGCAGGCAGCAGTAAGACTATGCACATCAAAAGTGTCTTTATCATGCCTAATTTCAATTATAATAAGTGCAAATGGTTATATGGTCTTAAACAGAGGCTGCTGTAGTCACAGAATGGGATGCCCCAAAAAAGATCCAGTAGTGCTATGCCCAGCAAAAGTGTCTTTATCAGGGCTAATTTCAATTATAATAAGTGCAAATGGTTATATGGTCTTAAACAGAGGCTGCTGTAGTCACAGAATGGGATGCCCCAAAAAAGATCCAGTAGTGCTATGCCCAGCAAAAGTGTCTTTATCAGGCCTAATTTCAATTATAATAAGTGCAAATGGTTATATGGTCTTAAACAGAGGCTGCTGTAGTCACAGAATGGGATGCCCCAAAAAAAGATCCAGTAGTGCTATGCCCAGCAAAAGTGTCTTTATCAGGGCTAATTTCAATTATAATAAGTGCAAATGGTTATATGGTCTTAAACAGAGGCTGCTGTAGTCACACAATGGGATGCCCCAAAAAAGATCCAGTAGTGCTATGCCCAGCAAAAGTGTCTTTATCAGGGCTAATTTCAATTATAATAAGTGCAAATGGTTATATGGTCTTAAACAGAGGCTGCTGTAGTCACAGAATGGGATGCCCCAAAAAAGATCCAGTAGTGCTATGCCCAGCAAAAGTGTCTTTATCAGGCCTAATTTCAATTATAATAAGTGCAAATGGTTATATGGTCTTAAACAGAGGCTGCTGTAGTCACAGAATGGGATGCCCCAAAAAAAGATCCAGTAGTGCTATGCCCAGCAAAAGTGTCTTTATCAGGGCTAATTTCAATTACAATAAGTGCAAATGGTTATATGGTCTTAAACAGAGGCTGCTGTAGTCACAGAATGGGATGCCCCAAAAAAAGATCCAGTAGTGCTATGCCCAGCAAAAGTGTCTTTATCAGGGCTAATTTCAATTATAATAAGTGCAAATGGTTATATGGTCTTAAACAGAGACTGCTGTAGTCACAGAATGGGATGCCCCAAAAAAAGATCCAGTAGTGCTATGCCCAGCAAAAGTGTCTTTATCAGGGCTAATTTCAATTATAATAAGTGCAAATGGTTATATGGTCTTAAACAGAGGCTGCTGTAGTCACAGAATGGGATGCCCCAAAAAAAGATCCAGTAGTGCTATGCCCAGCAAAAGTGTCTTTATCAGGGCTAATTTCAATTATAATAAGTGCAAATGGTTATATGGTCTTAAACAGAGGCTGCTGTAGTCACAGAATGGGATGCCCCAAAAAAAGATCCAGTAGTGCTATGCCCAGCAAAAGTGTCTTTATCAGGGCTAATTTCAATTATAATAAGTGCAAATGGTTATATGGTCTTAAACAGAGGCTGCTGTAGTCACAGAATGGGATGCCCCAAAAAAAGATCCAGTAGTGCTATGCCCAGCAAAAGTGTCTTTATCAGGGCTAATTTCAATTATAATAAGTGCAAATGGTTATATGGTCTTAAACAGAGGCTGCTGTAGTCACAGAATGGGATGCCCCAAAAAAAGATCCAGTAGTGCTATGCCCAGCAAAAGTGTCTTTATCAGGGCTAATTTCAATTATAATAAGTGCAAATGGTTATATGGTCTTAAACAGAGGCTGCTGTAGTCACAGAATGGGATGCCCCAAAAAAAGATCCAGTAGTGCTATGCCCAGCAAAAGTGTCTTTATCAGGGCTAATTTCAATTATAATAAGTGCAAATGGTTATATGGTCTTAAACAGAGGCTGCTGTAGTTACAGAATGGGATGCCCCAAAAAAAGATCCAGTAGTGCTATGCCCAGCAAAAGTGTCTTTATCAGGGCTAATTTCAATTATAATAAGTGCAAATGGTTATATGGTCTTAAACAGAGGCTGCTGTAGTCACAGAATGGGATGCCCCAAAAAAAGATCCAGTAGTGCTATGCCCAGCAAAAGTGTCTTTATCAGGGCTAATTTCAATTATAATAAGTGCAAATGGTTATATGGTCTTAAACAGAGGCTGCTGTAGTCACAGAATGGGATGCCCCAAAAAAAGATCCAGTAGTGCTATGCCCAGCAAAAGTGTCTTTATCAGGGCTAATTTCAGTTATAATAAGTGCAAATGGTTATATGGTCTTAAACAGAGGCTGCTGTAGTCACAGAATGGGATGCCCCAAAAAAAGATCCAGTAGTGCTATGCCCAGCAAAAGTGTCTTTATCAGGGCTAATTTCAATTATAATAAGTGCAAATGGTTATATGGTCTTAAACAGAGGCTGCTGTAGTCACAGAAGGGGATGCCCCAAAAACGATCCAGTAGTGCTTTGCCCAGCAAAAGTGTCTTTATCAGGCCTAATTTCAATTATAACAAGTGCAAATGGTTATATGGTCTTAAACAGAGGCTGCTGTAGTCACAGAATGGGATGCCCCAAAAAAAGATCCAGTAGTGCTATGTCCAGCAAAAGTGTCTTTATCAGGGCTAATTTCAATTATAATAAGTGCAAATGGTTACATGGTCTTAAACAGAGGCTGCTGTAGTCACAGAATGGGATGCCCCAAAAAAAGATCCAGTAGTGCTATGCCCAGCAAAAGTGTCTTTATCAGGGCTAATTTCAATTATAATAAGTGCAAATGGTTATATGGTCTTAAACAGAGGCTGCTGTAGTCACAGAATGGGATGCCCCAAAAAAGATCCAGTAGTGCTATGCCCAGCAAAAGTGTCTTTATCAGGCCTAATTTCAATTATAATAAGTGCAAATGGTTATATGGTCTTAAACAGAGGCTGCTGTAGTCACAGAATGGGATGCCCCAAAAAAGATCCAGTAGTGCTATGCCCAGCAAAAGTGTCTTTATCAGGCCTAATTTCAATTATAATAAGTGCAAATGGTTATATGGTCTTAAACAGAGGCTGCTGTAGTCACAGAATGGGATGCCCCAAAAAAAGATCCAGTAGTGCTATGCCCAGCAAAAGTGTCTTTATCAGGGCTAATTTCAATTATAATAAGTGCAAATGGTTATATGGTCTTAAACAGAGGCTGCTGTAGTCACAGAATGGGATGCCCCAAAAAAAGATCCAGTAGTGCTATGCTCAGCAAAAGTGTCTTTATCAGGGCTAATTTCAATTATAATAAGTGCAAATGGTTATATGGTCTTAAACAGAGGCTGCTGTAGTCACAGAATGGGATGCCCCAAAAAAAGATCCAGTAGTGCTATGCCCAGCAAAAGTGTCTTTATCAGGGCTAATTTCAATTATAATAAGTGCAAATGGTTATATGGTCTTAAACAGAGGCTGCTGTAGTCACAGAATGGGATGCCCCAAAAAAGATCCAGTAGTGCTATGCCCAGCAAAAGTGTCTTTATCAGGCCTAATTTCAATTATAATAAGTGCAAATGGTTATATGGTCTTAAACAGAGGCTGCTGTAGTCACAGAATGGGATGCCCCCAAAAAAGATCCAGTAGTGCTATGCCCAGCAAAAGTGTCTTTATCAGGGCTAATTTCAATTATAATAAGTGCAAATGGTTATATGGTCTTAAACAGAGGCTGCTGTAGTCACAGAATGGGATGCCCCAAAAAAAGATCCAGTAGTGCTATGCCCAGCAAAAGTGTCTTTATCAGGGCTAATTTCAATTATAATAAGTGCAAATGGTTATATGGTCTTAAACAGAGGCTGCTGTAGTCACAGAATGGGATGCCCCAAAAAAAGATCCAGTAGTGCTATGCCCAGCAAAAGTGTCTTTATCAGGGCTAATTTCAATTATAATAAGTGCAAATGGTTATATGGTCTTAAACAGAGGCTGCTGTAGTCACAGAATGGGATTCCCCAAAAAAAGATCCAGTAGTGCTATGCCCAGCAAAAGTGTCTTTATCAGGGCTAATTTCAATTATAATAAGTGCAAATGGTTATATGGTCTTAAACAGAGGCTGCTGTAGTCACAGAATGGGATGCCCCAAATAAAGATCCAGTAGTGCTATGCCCAGCAAAAGTGTCTTTATCAGGGCTAATTTCAATTATAATAAGTGCAAATGGTTATATGGTCTTAAACAGAGGCTGCTGTAGTCACAGAATGGGATGCCCCAAATAAAGATCCAGTAGTGCTATGCCCAGCAAAAGTGTCTTTATCAGGGCTAATTTCAATTATAATAAGTGCAAATGGTTATATGGTCTTAAACAGAGGCTGCTGTAGTCACAGAATGGGATGCCCCAAAAAAAGATCCAGTAGTGCTATGCCCAGCAAAAGTGTCTTTATCAGGGCTAATTTCAATTATAATAAGTGCAAATGGTTATATGGTCTTAAACAGAGGCTGCTGTAGTCACAGAATGGGATGCCCCAAAAAAAGATCCAGTAGTGCTATGCCCAGCAAAAGTGTCTTTATCAGGGCTAATTTCAATTATAATAAGTGCAAATGGTTATATGGTCTTAAACAGAGGCTGCTGTAGTCACAGAATGGGATGCCCCAAAAAAAGATCCAGTAGTGCTATGCCCAGCAAAAGTGTCTTTATCAGGGCTAATTTCAATTATAATAAGTGCAAATGGTTATATGGTCTTAAACAGAGGCTGCTGTAGTCACAGAATGGGATGCCCCAAAAAAAGATCCAGTAGTGCTATGCCCAGCAAAAGTGTCTTTATCAGGGCTAATTTCAATTATAATAAGTGCAAATGGTTATATGGTCTTAAACAGAGGCTGCTGTAGTCACAGAATGGGATGCCTCACAGCAGACTTAAGATCAGTTCAGTATATATGCACAGTTAGTTAGTATAAGCAGCCTGAAAACGCTAACAAAGCCTGTCAGGCTGGATGAAAAAAAAAAAAAATCTCCCTGTGACAGCCTCCGATTTTTCCTTCCTTTCCCTGTTTTTCGCTGACTTTCTGTCTGTCTCCTGTCTGTCTCCTGCCTGTCTCCAGCCTGTCCCTGTCTGTCCCTGCCTGTCTAACTGTCTCTCCCTCAGCTACACAGCGTTCTGTCTCTCACGAATGCAATAGAGAAATGAGGAAGGAAAAGCAAGATGGCCGACTTAAATAGCGCTGTGACGTCACCGGGCTTGCTGGCTGCTGATAGGCTGCATGTGACTGCCCCAGCTTGCACTGGCGCGGGATAGATGTCCAGACATGTCCCGTCCGCCATCTTAGAATGCCTGTAAATGTAAATGAATGGATGTTAAAGGAAAACTTCGAGCGATCGAATCGCGGGGAAATTCGGATTCGATCCGAATCGAATTTTTCCTGAAATTCGGATCGAATCCGGGTTCGTCCGGATCGATTCGCTCATCCCTAGCCCCATTATCAGAATCAGATATACACAAGGAATTCTCTTTGGCTGGTTACAGAGGAGAGTTATAAACAAGACAGAGAGTAAGGGGGCATTTTTATACACTAACATGTACAAAATGTGCAAAGTATACCTAAAGCGGACCTTCACCCTGAATAAGAGCCTATTTTGTATGTTTCTCTCACCCCCTACATACAGATCGTCCACATTAAAAATCATCCTACCTGCACCTAGTGCATTTGTTTAACCTAGATGGAGGCCCATGCAGTTTCAGGCTGTCTCCAGACAGGAAGTGTCTTCTGAATATGCTGCTCTGCATTCTGGGATTGCTGTCCTTTTCCTGACCCCAGCTCTGCTCTGTCTGTGCAAAGCACAACTATAACCCCGCCCTCTGCACTTTTGCCCCCTCTCCACTCCTCAGTGTGTGATGCTTCTAAGGCAAGATGGCTGTGCTCGTATCCTGAACAGAGTTGTAGCTTAGTAGGGGAAAGCGACTAAAAACGTAAAATGAATTAATTTTAGATGCTGGGGAATAGTTTTTTAAGGGTTTGGGCCTTTCATTAAATGATGCTGAAGGTCCGGTTTAACATTTATTCCTGATATTTGCTATTTGTGCACTGCTTCTTGCTACCAAATATTTGCAATTTATGATTTTCAGTTCCTTAGCGGTCTAGTGTATAGCTTCTGGGAAGAAGCTCTTTCTAAGCCTAAAGGTTTTGCAGTATAACATTCTAAGTTACCGGCCTGACTTTAACGGTTCAAAGTAAGTGTGTCCTGGGTGAGTTCAGTCACATTTTCTCTGTCTTTTTTGGTTGTTCCTCCAAAGCAAACTGAGAATGAGAAGCATAAGACTGATCCAATTACAGTGGTGATATATGACTTCAGCAGGTTCTTGGCCAGACCAGCCTTTTTGGGCTGTCTCAAAATTAATAGCCTCTGCTTCAAAACCTTACAGATGTTTCTATCCCATCTCAAGCTGTTTCCTTGACCCTTCTAATTTCCTCCCCATTGATGCATCCTGAAAGAGCTAGGGGTCCACCTGAAGTCTACCAATATCTCAACAGTCTTTAGGAATTTAGTTAAATTTGTTCCCCATGCACCACCTCTCAAGATTCTTTACTTTTTCCCTGTAGGCCCTCTCATTGTTGTTCCTGTTCATACCAATGACTGTGGTGTCATCAGCAAACTTGAGGGTTTTTACTGAGTCTGATGAGGAGGAACAATCATTGGTGAACAGGGAAAACAGTAAGTGAGAATGGACGCAACCTTGAGGAGCACCAGTGTTTATTATCCTTGAGCTTGAGACAAAGGTACCCAGCTTAACTTGTCGGTTTCTCTCTGTCAGGAAGCTGTATACACATAGTGAGATCCTTGGAGGGATGCCAAGATCGATAATTTCTTTGAACAGCAGATTTGACCTTACTGAAATTGATGAAGCGTATTCTGGCATAACATTTCAGGTGGTCAAGGTGCTGTAGTACAAAGGTAGGTGCCATATTTACAGTGTCCTCAGATTACCTATTTGCTCTGTAAGGAAATTGCAATGGGTCAATTTTGCTGTAAGTGATACTGTAAAAAAACATTGTTGGAATGATGATGTACCTGACCTGTAATTCCATAAGTCCCGTAGGTTGCACCCCATGTGCAGGTGGTACTTTGGGGACAAACTGGAACATTTTGTTATTTTATTTTTTAAAATAAAAAAAACCTCAGATGCAGGTTGCAATTAAGACTGCAAGACGCACCAAAAATGCACTATGCTTCACCAAACTATTAGCATGATCAGGGCTGGGCCAAAGGGGTCCTCCACCACTTCATCGTGGTTGAGACAGGAAAGATGCCAGTGGCGGTTTTCGTACATCAATAAAACAGTAAACACCAGACTCACAATGATGGCTTTTGTCTACACCCCCCAGAAATGGCAAGATCAATCTGAATGGCAATGACAGAACCAGGATTGGCAGCAGTAGGGCCTTTTTTAACCCAAAGCATGGGAGGGGGCAAGGAATTTAGACTACGCAGTGTGGAACAAAAATGCTGGAAGCTTGTTCCCCTCACCCACATAGAGAAACACCGGAAATAAGCTACCAGCGTCTCGTCAGACAGAAGGAGGAGGCCCAGAGCAGCGATGGTAAGGAGTGGAGTCAAGTCCAAAAGAAATGGAGAATAAGAGGATTAGCAGCTAGGACAGCAGGATTCCCTAGATCGGCACACACATTGGGTGAACAGATGCCAGATGCCACCATGGCAGGTGTTTCCAACATAGAATTTAGGATTAACCAATTAACAATTTTTTTGTCTAGTTAGTCTGAGCCTGTAACCACAAGTTCACTGACCTCCACAAACAATGTCAGGTGTTATAAAATGACCACCTATCTTATTTTTGGAGCACTTTACTTTTTACATATGTTATCTGTAAGTAACTTCATATTTCCTCAGGCTGGTTTCACGCATTTCTAATGTGGTAGCAATTTTTTATGGAAATCACTATGGCATTAGTGCTTCCACTCAATAGGGTAAATTCAGCAAAAGTCAAGATTTTCGGAGGCCCATGTGAGATCCATCTTGCATGCGGAAATTTTGTTGCAAGATTCAGCGGCACGTGCATGCGAGAAAGCCATGAGAAAATTCTCTTTTCATCCGAGATTTTACTCGCAACTCGCATGAGTTTACTGAATGCAAGTCATTTCATTTTTTGCACTTTTTCCTGGTAACCCCGTGGGCCAGTCTACACTGACCCCCCCTATACTATGTGTCTGCTCATTCCCCAGGCTGTATGCTGAAGACATCTTTCATGGATTGTTATATCATCTGCAGCCCCAGTAAACTGTTGAGCTGTTGGCGCTCACTTTGCATCTGCTGTAGTTTAAAGATCATTTCTGGAAGCTGGCTGCCTGCCAGACGTGCCATGCACTTTCAATAACCCTTTTGTGTGCTATACATAATTCTGCAAAATCGCTGCAGGAATGCAGAGGAACAGGTGCATGTGAGATGCCAGTAGCACTATGGCAGCCATGTCTTTGCTACACCAGCCAGGACTGGAGGAAGATGGTGAATCAAATGTTCACCCCCTGTAAATTCTTTTGATCTCATTGATATATATGTAGTCTCCATATTTAGCTTTGGTGCATTGTAGCCTAGTGACAAGCTATGCTGGGAAAATGTCAGAAGACCTGTGTCCTATCCCAGGAAGAGGTGATCCATGCTCCAGAAATGTGCTGCGTAAGATATGGAGCAGAGAAGTCCTGGCTGTTTGCCACTTGCTTTACTAGACTGTCATACAGAGCATCCAGCTTGGGAGCATGTCTTCCCCTGCACATCACCTATTCACTAAACTGAAAAGTTGAGTAGACCCCCCTCATAACATGTCTCATGACATAAATATGCTCAATGGTTATAGTGAATGAAACCCTCTCCCCTCCATACAAAGTTGGCAAGGAAGGTTAGGTCTTCTTTAGAATCCATTACAGAAGGGGTGTGCAACATTAGGGTCGATTCAACAGCCTGTGCTAAATTCTGGATGCATGATTCAGGGACACATACACCACAATAATGTGTGAGCGTGAACCATGTGCCAAATTCAAGAGTACATTTGCTTTTCATGTGCCAAGTCGCACAATACCCAGGCATGGTTTTTATCAATGAAACTGACAGCCAGCATTTGTTTTTGTGTTTCTTTACTAAAATGCAAAAAAATAAGCGTGTACCGCCCAGACACTAGGCAAAGGGCCCTTCCACTGTTTGGTATGGGCTTCCCCCTCCATACCCCTTGCCCCCGGCAGAAAATCTCAGTCTCCCGACTGGCAGCCAGGAATCAATCGTTCAGCGCTGGTTTGATTGAGCGATCTGTCATGTGTGCGTGTGCTGCTTCCAACACAGAGAGCAATCGGACCAGAAACACCCACACACAACTAGCTGCCACCATCGTTAACTACATTTTAAATGATTAAATCAGGCTGTTGGAACCCCACAATCACCATCTGATCAAACTGCACTGGAGTGTAATCGCAATAGTCCCCACACCCCCCCTGCGTGCATGTGCATGGGAGTGCATGTGGAAGTGCGTGCATGGGAGTGCATGTGGGAGTGTGTGCATGTCGTACCTAGCAACAGGGAGATGGGGATGGAGCACAGTCAGGGTGTTTGAAGCAATGTTTGGGATCTTACACACCTTGTTCATTATGTTCATTTTTATGCAGCATCACAGATCCAAGGGCCATGCTCACTTGCGTCAGATTAGAAATCATGAGGTGGAACTGTAATCAATATCTCAGCCATTTCTTCTTTAATTTAAAAAAGTTTAGGACAGTGCAAAACATAGCTTGACACAATGGGATAACAACTGGCTTTGCCTGCTATAGCACTTTCATTGATTGGGGTCATTCACCCTTGTTACACTATATGATTAGATACATGCAATCATACAATAGATTATACACAATCGATCTCATAGTCTTTGGGTTAATGCACATTTACCAGCGGTCATACAATCTTCAGAAACCAGGGCCTGTTTTAGAGCTTTTAGAGAACAACATTAGGCATTTTCTTAGAAACTCATAAAACCATATACATACATGTGCAGAAAAAAGATCCTATACCTCATAAAGGTAGGATCGGAAACTCTGTATGTGATGCTTTTGAATTCTTTGCTGGAAGCTCTGTGTCCAAGGAACCAGATTCGGGGTTGGACTAGGTTTTACATTTCAACTTTACCATTGGGTAATAAACCTCCCCAAAATATGTATTTGATCTTTATGGCTCCCTCCATTCCTGGGCTGCTAGCAGTGTTTTTTTTCAACAGATAAGGAGCAAAGCTAAGATCCTGGTCATTTGGGAATGAAAGGGGAAAGGGGAGAGAAAGAGAGGGAGAGAGAGAGAGGGGGGGAGAAGGAGAGAGAGAGAAGGAAAGGGAGAGAGGGGGAGGGAGAGAGATAGAAAGAGATTGAGAGAGAGAGGGGGGAGGGAGAGAGAGAGAGATAGAGGGAGGGAAAGAGAGGGAGAGAGAGAGAGAGAAAGGGAGAGAGAGGAAGAGATAGAAAGCGGGAGAGAGAAAGAGAGGGGGGGGGGAAAGAGAGAGGAATGTGAAATTATGGAAAGTATGACATCAAATGTCACACCTGTGTGCGTCTGAGACCCAGTTGGTGGCGGGAGCGTCTGCTTTTGACACTTCCGCCACCTAAAGAACACGGAGGAGGAACACCAAAGAGCCCTGAAGATGGTGAAAAGACCCGGCTTAGGACTGTGAGGGCCCTGCCAGACCGGAGGAAGACCAGCAGGGCCAGTAAAAAAAAACACAGAAACAAATGCATTTTCATTTCCGGTTAATTGCACTATGGATTTTATAAATGAAATAATCATGTTAGTGAAGTCACCATTTCCCCCTGAATCACATGTAAATTAAGTAAATGTACGTGTGAGATCGGGCTCAATGTGCACACTTACTCAAAAAAAAGGTGCAACAAAAGAAAGATCCGCTAAATTGATAATAAGGGTAAAAATGTAAACTGATTTTGCTCTTGAAAAAACGTGTACAAATGCCAGACGCACGGTGCTGGGTCTACCTTATTGTCTTATTGTTTCACTTCAAGGGGCCACAATACCACAGGCAAGCTGTAAAGCATTGCATAAGCTTTTATGTATGTTCAAAGGTGAACAGAGGTGAGGTGGGTAGAGGTGATGAACAGAAGTAGAAAGAGCTGAGGTGAGCATAGGTGAGGCGGGAAAAGGTGAGCAGAGGTGAGGCGGGGAGAGGTGAGGAACAGGAGTAGAAAGAGCTAATGGGAGCATAGGTGAGGCAGGAAAATGCGAGCAGAGGTGAGGCAGGGAGAGGTGAGCAACAGAAGTAGAAAGAGCTGAGGTGAGCATAGGTGAGGTGGGAAGAGGTGAGGTGAACAGAAGTAGAAAGAGCTGAGGTAAGCATAGGTGAGGTGGGAAGAGGTAAGGTGAACAGAAGTAGAAAGAGCTGAGGTGAGCATAGGCGAGACGGGAAAAAAGAGCTGAGGTGAGCATAGGTGAGGTAGGAAGAGGTAAGGTGAACAGAAGTAGAAAGAGCTAATGTGAGCATAGGTGAGGCAGGAAAATGCGAGCAGAGGTGAGGCAGGGAGAGGTGAGCAACAGAAGTAGAAAGAGCTGAGGTGAGCATAGGTGAGGTGGGAAGAGGTAAGGTGAACAGAAGTAGAAAGGGCTGAGGTGAGCATAGGTGAGGCAGGAAGAGGTGAGGAACAGAAGTAGAAAGAGCTGAGTTGAGCATAGGTGAGGTGGGAAGAGGCAAGGAACAGAAGTAGAAAGAACTGAGGTGAGCATAGGTGAGGCGGCGAGAGGCGAGGAACAGGAGTAGAAAGAGCTGAGGTGAGTATAGGTGAGGCGGAAAGGGGAAAGGTGAACAGAAGTAGAAAAAGCTGAGGTGAGCATAAGTGAGGCAGGAAGAGGTGAGGAACAGAAGTAGAAAGGGCTGAGGTGAGCAGAGGTGAGGTGGGAAGAGGTGAGCAACAGAAGTTGAAAGAGCTGAGGTGGGCAGAGGTGAGACGGGAAGAGGTGAGGAACAGAAGTAGAAAGAGCTGAGGTGAGCAGAGGTGAGGCGGCAAGAGGTGAAGAACAGAAGTAGAAAGAGCTGAGGTGAACATAGGTGAGTTGGATAGAAGTGAGTTGAACAGAAATAGAAAGACCTGAGGTGAGCAGAGGTGAGGTGGGAAGAGGTGAGGACAGAAGTAGAAAGAGCTGAGGTGAGCAGAAGTGAGGTGGGAAGAGGTGAGAAACAGAAGTAGAAAGAGCTGAGGTGAGCAGAGGTGAGGTGGGAAGAGGTGAGGACAGAAGTAGAAAGAGCTGAGGTGAGCAGAGGTGAGGTGGGAAGAGGTGAGGAACAGAAGTAGAAAGAGCTGAGGTGAGCAGAGGTGAGGCGGGGAGAGGTGATGAACAGAAGTAGAAATTCTCCCCTTCTTCATCCCTTCTGTCCCAGCTACACCTTACTGGGCAGGGACAGACTGGGGTTAAAAACGGCTCGGAACTTTTCTGGCCCTTCTGCAGTGTGCCTGGCACAGTATCCATACCCCCATAACAGGCAGTGTGCAGAACTTCAACCTTAACAGGCTGAGTGGCAGATCCCTCCATGACATGCTGAGTGGCAGAATCCCCCCATCCCATGCTGAGTAGCAGACCCCCCCCACAACTTGCTGAGTGGAGAATCCCCCCCCCCATGAATATGCTGAGTGGCAGGATCCCCATCCCCATAACATGCTTAGTGGCAGAACCACCCCATAACATGCTAAGTCGGAATCCCCCCATAAGCGGCTGAGTGTCAGAATCCCCCCACTCCCAACCTTGGAAGCTGGGCATGCTGCCGCCACTGGGATCCCAGGGATGCCACCTCTGGGAGCTGTGGATGCCGCCGCCAATGGGAGCCGAGGACCGTTGCTGAGCCAGGACTGCCCACCCATTCACTCACGATTGGGACCTCCAAAAGCAGTACCCTTACTTCAGATCCCCAAAACCCTTATTTCTTTCTCTCAGGAATTCCAAGACATTTAATTTACTACAGTCTGTAATACATTCCTACCAAAGGTGGAAATTGCCGAGGCTCTAACATCTACCCTCTAAAATTTGGTAAATGTATGAAATGAAGACCAAGTAGCGACTTTGCATACTTGTTCTACTGAAGCTTGATGCTGAAAAGCCCAAGAAGCTCCAATAGCTTGTGTTGAATGAGCAGCGATCCTAAAGGGAGGATCCTTCCTTTTGGAGACATAGGCTCTTACCACTGCCTGTCTAATTCATCGGCTGATGGAAGATTTTGCCGTTGGAAGACTTTTTCATGGACCCTCAGGTATGACAATTAAGGAGTCTGACCTGAGGAAGGATTGTGTAGCAGTGAGTATCTTAGTGCTCTCACTACATCCAGCGAGTGAAAAATCCTTTCCTTATTGAACACTGGAGCAGGACATAAAGAAGGCAAAACCACCACTTCATTGAGATGAAAAGGGGAAACCACTTTAGGAAGAACATCCTGTTTAGACCCAGAAGATGGCTTTGTTCTTATGTAACACTAAATAAGGAGACTTAACCAATAAAGCTGCTAATTCAGAAACCCCCTTACTGAGTGTCAGGAACCGCTTACCTGATCCCCGTTCCAGCGAAGTCTCCAGGCGGCCAGCTGCAGCTGTCACTGTGCGGCGGCCGCGCCGGGCGGCGGCGGCTCGAGCAACGTCGGCTCGAGCGGCGCCCAGCTCAGCCACGCCCCCCGCTTCCTCCTCCAGTAGACGTGCTTGCGCGCCCGCGAGCACGTGTCTGTTATGCCCTCCGGCGGCGCTGTGCTGCGCGCACCCGCCGGAGGATCAATTAAAGGGTTAATGAGCCCTAGGGGATTGAGGGCTTCGCCCTCTTCTGCTCTGCAGGCCAATCAGCCCCATTGATATCTTGGCCTTACCTCCTCCCTTGTTGCCAGCCAATTACCCTTGGAATCCTACGTGCTCCAATCAGTACACTGCTTCCCTCAGACCTGTCCCTATAAAGGCAATTCCCTCTCAGTTGTGAATTGCCTGTGATAGCGCCTTGTACCTTGCTTTGACTCGTGTTATTCATTGATCTGATCACCGTTGCCGACCCCTGCCTCAACCGACTATTCTCAATCTGATCTCCGTTGCCGACCTCTGCCTGAACCGACTATTCTGATCCCTGTTGCCGACCTCTGCCTGAACCGACCAATCTCGATCTGATCTCCGTTGCCGACCTCTGCCTTGTACCTAGACCTCGAGCTGTCTCACCCCTCTGTACTGCTGCGAACTCTGACTCCCCGTGTTAACCTCTGGCCTGTCTCTGGACTTCCGCTACACTCGCTCTTAGCCATTGGTTCTTCAGACCTCTATACCTGTAAGCTCTCATCCTTTGAGCCATTGAAGTCCGGGGGGCAACTGATCCCGGGCAGGCGTATTCTGCGTCCCGGCAAGCGGGGGCTCCTACAGGTGAAGCTAGCTGCGGAGATTGGGGGTTGAGGGCTTACCTAGAGGGCTGGAGTTACCAGAGCGTGACATTATCACAGGCCAAAAAGATGGATGACCTGGTACAGCAGGTGCAAGCTATGGCCACAGCGATCAACCAACTCGCTCAAAGGGTGGCCACTCAGGAGTCTCGTCAGGTACCGGCTACCTCTGTATCACCTCATATCACTGAACCCAAGATTCCACTGCCTGAAAAATTTTTTGGAGAGCGAGCAAAATATTCCAATTTCAAGAATGCCTGTGAACTGTATTTCAAGCTGAGACCTATCTCCTCTGGCACTGAGACCCAACGAGTAGGTCTAGTCATTTCTCTGCTTCCAGCCCGCAGTCCTGGGCCTTTAGTTTGCCGAGTCATGATATTGCCTTACAATCAGTAACTGCATTCTTCAACGCTATGGGCATTCTATACGCGGATCCTGATTTACATTCTACTGCTGAGAATAGGCTTCGGGCCTTAAAACAAGGGCGGAATTCGGCTGAAGATTACAGTGCTGAATTCCGCCGCTGGGCTATCGAAGCTAGGTGGAACGACCCCGCTCTGTGTAGTCAGTTCAGGGTGGGGCTGTCGGAAAGCATCAAGGATGCCTTAGTCAACTTTCCCCCGCCAGCGGACCTAGATCAATTAATGCAGGTCTCCATTAAAATAGACCGACGTCTCAGAGAAAGGGCCTGGGAGAGAGTCAGGGTTCCCACGTCCTTCAGACCAGTCCAGAGTCATAGATCCCCGGTTCCCCATGGAGAAAATACCTCATCATCTTTCCAGGAAGAACCTATGCAATTAGGGAGAACCCGCTTATCCCAAGAGGAGAAACAGCGTAGGTGATCCGAGGGGTTATGCCTGTATTGCGGAAATTCTGGTCATTTTGCAGGGTCCTGTCCCAACAAGGGGAAACCGGCAGAAAACTTCCGCAGCCAGACCAGGTAGAGAGTACTGATCTGGGTGAGTCAGTTTGTTACTCTCGCCAGAATAAGATGCTTGTACCTATCGATTTGTCTTGGGGGTCCTCTAAGAAGACAGTTTCCGCCTTTATAGACAGTGGTGCGGCTGGAAACTTTTTGGACAGGAGCATGATCTCCACCTTAGGGATCCCTGTAGTTCCTCTTGAAAGATCCCTACAAGTTTTAGCTATCAATGGGAAGGCAATCCAGGGAGGTCCTATAAATACCAAGACCCCACCTCTCAGACTAATTGTCGGCTCTTCCCACTCTGAATTCTTAGAATTCTTTATTTTTGATTGTCCGGAAACTCTGGTGGTTTTGGGATACCCTTGGTTGCAACTCCATAACCCGGTGTTAGATTGGCGGGCTGGGGAGTTGGTCAAGTGGAGTGACCACTGTAAAGGTCACTGTTTTAATACAGGCCTCAGAAGCGTTCAAGTCAGGAATTACCTCAGCCATACGCTGATTGGATCAATGTATTCTCTGAACGCTCTGCTGATCTCGCCTGCTGGGGCCGGGTCCTTTTTTGTAGAGAAAAAAGATGGTGGCTTGAGACCGTGCATAGATTATCGAGCCTTGTATAAGATCACTGTAAAAAATCGATACCCCTTACCCTTGATTGGGGATCTGTTCAATCAAGTCACAGGAGCTCGAATTTTCTCCAAATTGGATTTGAGAGGGGCTTACAATCTGATTCGCATCCGACAGGGGGACGAGTGGAAAACTGCATTTAATGTGAAGGATGGGCACTATGAGTACCTGGTCATGCCCTTCGGTCTTTGTAATGCGCCAGCCGTTTTCCAAGATTTTGTTAATGATATATTCAGGGAATATCTCGGTAGATTTGTAGTCATCTACTTGGATGATATTCTCATTTTTTCTAATTCTTTACCGGAGCACAGACACCATGTTAAGTTGGTGCTACAAAAATTAAGAGAGAACAACTTATTTGCTAAACTGTCTAAGTGTGTGTTTGAAGTCACTACAGTTCCCTTCCTAGGGTATGTTATTACCAACCAGGGTTTGGAGATGGACGCGGGGAAGGTTTCAACAGTTCAGGATTGGGTCCAACCCAAAACTTTAAAGGAATTGCAACGTTTTCTAGGTTTTGCAAATTTTTATCGGCGTTTCATAAAAGGGTTTTCCCATGTTGTTGCACCCCTTACCAACCTTACTCGCAAGGGGGCTTTTACTGCTAACTGGTCCCCCTCTGCCTGTGAGGCCTTTCTAACCTTGAAACGGCCTTTACTTCGGCACCTGTGTTAATTCATCCAGATATTCATAAAGCCTTCGTTATAGAAGTAGATGCTTCTGAGCTGGGAGTGGGTGCAGTTTTGTCACAATATTCTGGTAACCCTGAGCGTCTCCATCCATGCGCTTATTTTTCGCGTAAATTCAGTACCGCGGAACAAAATTATGATGTTGGCAATAGGGAACTATTAGCTATTAAACTGGCATTTGATGAATGGCGACACTGGTTGGAGGGTTCATTACATCCTATAACTGTGTATACCGATCATAAAAATCTCGAATACATAGGTTCTGCCAAGAGGCTGAACTCTCGTCAGGCACGTTGGGCATTATTCTTCTCGCGCTTTAATTTTATTATTACTTTCAAGCCGGGTGTAAAAAATACTAAAGCTGATGCTCTATCTCGCATGTTTGGTGAATGTAAGGATTGGGGTGATTCTGGTGAACCAATTTTACCCACAGGTTGTGTGGTCGGGGCGTTACTTCCTGATCTCTCCAATACCTTGGCGCCGTTTCAAGATGAATCTCCTAGTGATGTACCCTTGGGGTGCCAGTTTGTTCTGCCGCACCTGCGTTCGGATGTAATTCGCGAATTTCACGATGCCAAAACTGCTGGTCATTTGGGTAACCGTAAGACGTTTATGCTTGCCCGTCGTCATGTATGGTGGCCTACCATGAGACGCGATATCACTGCCTTTATCGACGCTTGTGCTATTTGTGCTCGAAGTAAAGGAGTTCACAAGGCTCCTAGTGGCGGTTTGGTTCCTCTTGAAATTCCTGCTGAGCCATGGACCCATATTTCTATGGATTGTATTGTAGATTTGCCTCTCTCACATGGTTATACTGTAATTTGGGTGGTCGTAGATCGTTTCAGTAAGATGGCACATTTCGTTCCTTTGGCCAAACTTCCTTCTGCACCTGAGCTTTCGCGGCTGTTTACTTCGCATATTTTTCGTATTCATGGTATTCCGTCCAATATAGTCTCTGATCGGGGTGTTCAATTTACTTCCCGTTTTTGGAAACACTTCTGTTCGCGGTTGGGAATACAGATCTCTCTTTCTTCTGCCTACCATCCCCAGACTAATGGGAAGACGGAAAGAACTAATCAAACTTTCGAACAATACTCAAGGTGTTATGTTTCTGATGCCCAAGAACAATGGGCGGAATTTATTGATTTCGCCGAATTTGCTTACAATAACGCGCCTAGTGAGAGTACCAAGGTATCTCCTTTTTATTGTAACTTAGGGAAAAATCCTAGAGCTTCTTCCCTTTCAGGGTCACCTTCCAATCTGCCGGCGTTGGAGGAGTGGCTTCAAGAACGGAAGAATATCTGGACACACGTTCAGGAGATTCTTAAGACCACTGGTTTGAGGTATAAGAAATTTGCCGACCGCCACAGATCACAGGAACCTACTCTTCGAGCAGGCGATCTAGTTTGGGTCTCCACTAAAAATATTGCGCTCCATCAGCCATCTAGCAAATTAGGTCCAAAATTTATTGGTCCTTTTCCGATCATCAAGAAGTTGAATAATGTGTCTTTTAAAGTTCTACTCCCGCCGACTATGAAAATACCTAATTCCTTTCACGTTTCACTGTTAAAACCGGCGAAGAATGGTCCTCTTGCTGGGCTTCGCCCTCTTCTGCTCTGCAGGCCAATCAGCCCCATTGATATCTTGGCCTTACCTCCTCCCTTGTTGCCAGCCAATTACCCTTGGAATCCTACGTGCTCCAATCAGTACACTGCTTCCCTCAGACCTGTCCCTATAAAGGCAATTCCCTCTCAGTTGTGAATTGCCTGTGATAGCGCCTTGTACCTTGCTTTGACTCGTGTTATTCATTGATCTGATCACCGTTGCCGACCCCTGCCTCAACCGACTATTCTGAATCTGATCTCCGTTGCCGACCTCTGCCTGAACCGACTATTCTGATCTCCTGCACCAATTCTTCTTGATAATGAGCCCGAGTATGAAGTGAATAAGATCTTGGATTCACGTTAAGTGCGTAATTCTTTACAGTATTTGGTGGATTGGGTTGGCTATGGTCCGGAGGAAAGATGCTGGGTGGCAGCGAGAAATGTTCATGCCAAAGCTCTTGTAAGAAGGTTCCATCGTGACAATCCAGGGAAACCGGGTGAGGGTCCGGAGGCCCCTCGTGAAGGGGGGGTAGTGTCAGGAACCGCTTACCTGATCCCTGTTCCAGCGACGTCTCCAGGCGGCCAGCTGCAGCTGTCACTGTGCGTCGGCCGCGGCGGGCGGCGTCGGCTCGAGCAGCGTCGGCTCGAGCGGCGCCCAGCTCAGCCACGCCCCCCGCTTCCCCCTCCAGTAGACGTGCTCGCGCGCGGCCGCGAGCATGTGTCTGTTATGCCCTCCGGCGGGTGCGCGCAGCTCAATTAAAGGGTTAATGAGCCCTAGGGGATTGAGGGCTTCGCCCTCTTCTGCTCTGCAGGCCAATCAGCCCCATTGATATCTTGGCCTTACCTCCTCCCTTGTTGCCAGCCAATTATCCTTGGAATCCTACGTGCTCCAATCAGTACACTGCTTCCCTCAGACCTGTCCCTATAAAGGCAATTCCCTCTCAGTTGTGAATTGCCTGTGATAGCGCCTTGTACCTTGCTTTGACTTGTGTTATTCATTGATCTGATCACCGTTGCCGACCCCTGCCTCAACCGACTATTCTCAATCTGATCTCCGTTGCCGACCTCTGCCTGAACCGACTATTCTGATCTCTGTTGCCGACCTCTGCCTGAACCGACCAATCTCGATCTGATCTCCGTTGCCGACCTCTGCCTTGTACCTAGACCTCGAGCTGTCTCACCCCTCTGTACCGTTGCAAACTCTGACTCCCCGTGTTAACCTCTGGCCTGTCTCTGGACTTCCGCTACACTCACTCTTAGCCATTGGTTCTTCAGACCTCTATACCTGTAAGCTCTCATCCTTTGAGCCATTGAAGTCCGGGGGGCAACCGATCCCGGGCAGGCGTATTCTGCGTCCCGGCAAGCGGGGGCTCCTACAGGTGAAGCTGGCTGCGGAGATTGGGGGTTGAGGGCTTACCTAGAGGGCTGGAGTTACCAGAGCGTGACACTGAGGTTATTGCCACTGAAAAGATAACCTTAACAGTCAATAAACTTAATGACGGATCTGCCAATGGTTCAAAACAAGGGCCCTGAAGAGCTGATGAAAAAAAAAAAAGTTCAGGTCCCAAACTGGCAGAAGTGGCTTACGAGGAGGCCACATGAGTGACATGAGTGACTCCCTGTACAAGAGTTTTGCTACATTTTTTCTCAGCAATGGGTTTTTGAAAAAAGATAGATAAAGTAGATATATGTCCCTTTAAAATTCTCAACCGACCTTCATCAAGACCTTTCTGCAAAGAAAAACCTGCTAAGATGAAGGTTTAAATAGCCAGGCCATCAAAGCCAGAACTTGTGAATTGGGGTGCCTTAGAGGCCCCTGTGTGAGAAGATCTGGATCGTCGGTTAACCTCCAAGGGTCGCCCTCTAACATCCCAACTATGTCTGAGAAACAGCTTCTCCTTGGCCACCGGGAAGCCACCAGAATTGTTGGGACTCCCTCGCGAGCTTTTTTAGTACTCAACCCAGGAGTGAAATCGTAGGGAATGCATAAAGAAGTTGCTAGAGGAGGACACAAACTTTGGAACCTACCGATTGTAGGAGGATTTTGCCTACGCGAAATGTTTCCAGAAGCAGTGGCCAAGCATAAGTACTGTAACCCGGAAGAGAACCAGCGGTGCTAGGTGCTGAGCCTAGCCTAAAATCGTCCAGAGGCTGCGGCCGATGCTCCGCCCCCATAAAGGCGTGCAAATTTTGAGTTTTACAGCCAGTAAAACACACCATTAACATGTGGTAAAGAGCAATAAAAAGGGAAAATTATTTCCAATCACGCTCACCAGACAAAAACCTGCGGCTGCACTCTATGGTGGAAGTGCCAGCACAGGGGTGTCAGCTCTTTTTTGAAAAACAAAAGGTGACACCCCAAAAGCTCCCCAAGACCCTGGTGCTTACCCTTACCATACTGATCCGGATACAGCATAGCTGAGGTATTGTGAAGTACAGAGGAGTATAAGGGCCCAGGAAGACAGTCAGGGTCTCCAATGCCCCCGCTTCCCAGGTATAATCCTAAAAAAAAAACAAAAAGTAAATGGGAGAGGAATTCATATACACCCTTGCAGTCCAGTTCCAACTGCAAGAAGGAAACTGGATTGGAGGAAGTCAGCTGGAAGGATATAGGCCGGGAGGAGGAGCCACGCCTTTGTTCTTGCAGTCCACGGCCTTCGGCCGAGATGTTAGCCCGATCGTGACTGAATTACTCTGATGGCCTGAAGTAAAATGAAACTGAATTTTTTTTTGTTTTTGCCTGGACAAAACTTGTAATAGTTACCATCATTTCTTGTGAGTAGAAGATAACCTGGTGCTTACATAACTGGATTTTAAACTGCGTCTTTTACTTATGTAACATGTTATCCATATATAATCAGACTCCTTCATACAGTTCTATATTCCTGATACAGCCTTCCCAGCAAAAAAAAAAAACAAAAATGATAAGAAATTGGATTATATTACTTGAAAATATTAAAAAAATATAGAAATTAAACAACGCATGGGGGGTGGAGGTATAGTCGTTCCAGAAAACGATGACTAGAAAAAGGAGATATAGAAATGTATAAGCAATCGACAAAGAACCCAACTGAATGAGGTTAAGCCCTCTCCGTCACTGATTGCTAGAGGAAGGAAAATGCCCTTTTTGTCAGGTTTTTGGTGTTCTGCCTTATCGTTTTCCTCTTCTGGGATGTAAAATAAACATTTGTGTTAGGATTGTGCCCCCATACCTGTGATCAGCATGTCATCATCCATGTTCCCTATATTCCTGTGTGTTTGTGATCCTAAGGTGGCCATTTTTCTTCTAGCCTTGAGTAAAAAGTACTGACTACATATCCCAGAATCCCTCTACTGCAACAGGTTAGCAGCTTTGGTCAAGCAGCGGTAATCACCCTTCACAGCTGGGAAGGCTCCCAGTAGCTCTTTAGCTATTGGAATACAAGATTGTAATACTCCCTATCTGAATAAGTTGAATTACAGCAAAATGAGTTCAACCTGTCGCCTGTGTCTTAGCCAATCAGATGATTAGCAAGCCAGAGTGAGAAAGTCTCTGAGCTGTACATCTAATGCACCGGTTGATGTACATTGCTAAGTTAAACACATTGTTGCAAGGAGAAATAGTTTTCTTTTATAACACAGTGTGCAAACAACTAGAAAATAAACAAAAATAACAGCTAGGCTTAGCACATAGAAGACATCATTTTGCCAGATGATAATGGAAACTTTGAAAAATATACAAAGTTTTGATTTTTCTGACTGGATGTGAGCTTTAACCTGACATTAGAAGAATCAATAAAAAGAGGGAAGATAAAGGTATATTACGTGAAGAGAGGCAACTCTGTGTTCCTTTGGCATCTAAGATGCCAAGTATATACTATTTAAAATGTCTGGACAAAAACATTTCTATACTCAAGTTTTGTCCCCTACAGGTCACCTGTCTGGCTCTTATTAATGGGGGATATGGCAACCTCTACCAGTACATAAGTCAGTCTCTCCACACATCCACTTCATTCAATGCACTGAATGTGGGTGCCAAAACAATGTTACAGCTTGGCACACCCTCTCAGCAATCACTATGTTTTAAAACACAGAAGCCAGGCGGGAGATGGACCCTTTTATAAGGATAAGACCCATGGCCATAGCATTGCATCCAGCTGGGAGGGTCCAGCTCCTGAGTTTTTGGAGGCTGATGTCTTAGCCAAGCTGGCACATCTAAAGGTAAGCAAGGCAATGGGTACAGATGGAACCCACCCCAGAGTTCTAATGGAACTCAGATTTATGATTGCAGCCCCTGATTTACTGAATCATTCCCTTTCAACTGGTGAGGTTCCAGATGATTGGAGAATGGCCAATGTCCTACCAATCCATAAGAAGGGGAGTAGAGAAGACACCAGTAATTACAGGCCAGTAAGTTTAACATCTATAGTGGTCAAACAAATGGAAACTCTCTTAAGAAAATAGATAATTTACAAACTAAAAATTAACAACCTGTTGGACCCAAAACAGCACGGCTTTCCTGAGGGCCGATCATGTCAGACCAATCTTAATGATTTCTTTGGCAATGTCACTACAGTGTTAGATGAAGGTGGTGCTGTGGATATCGCCTATCTGGATTTTAGCAAAGCCTTTGACACTGTACCACATAAGGAGCTCATAGATAAGTTATTGAAGGTAGGACTCAATCCCTGGATAGTTCAGTGGATTTCCAGTTGGCTGAAGGATCGGTATCAGAGTGTTGTTGTTAATGGTGTGCAATCTGAACAAAGGCGAGTTACAAGTGATGTGCCACAAGGCTCTGTCCTGGGTCCTATTCTTTTTAATATGTTTGTAAGTGACATAGGAGAAGGCCTGGTAGGAAAAGTTTGCCCGTTTGCTGATGATGCAAAGGTTAGTAATAGAGTAGATATACCCGGAGGTGTCTCCAACATGGAAAACGATTTAGCCTTAACTGAATAAATGGTCAAAACTGTGGAACCTAGAGTTTAATGTCTCTAAATGCAAAATCATGCACTTGGGTAGAAGGAATCCCTGCTCTAGGTACCGTATGGGCAGTACTGTGTTAGCCAGGACCTCAGACAGGTTCCCAAATGCGGACTTCAGCCAGAAATCCGTGTTCGAATATCCAAGGGAATTTCAGGCAGTGCTTCCTGCTGCACACCCGCCACAGCCACCTCCCACCCAAAGTTGCATTGGAGTTTGTGTGAATTTACCAGTAAAAGTATAACACAGGTACCCAAGAGATTTGTTATGCCACTTTTCAGATATTTTTTCCTCCTTCAAACCTTTTAGGACACCTAAAATTCTCACTTTGCTGACATTATGCGGAAGACGCCCCCACCAAATGCCAGATGTCTGGTTGGTTTACATCTGCTCTGGCTGTATGGTAGTAGTGGAATGTATGGATTAGCTGAGCATTGGCTCAATCATATCTTTTATGGACCCAAGACCCCTGGGGCATGTGACCGGAGGCAAGGCTACACCTACTTACCCACAAAATACTTACATACACACGCATGAGTAAGCTGACCCATTTTTCAAGAGACAAATTTGGGACGCTTAAATTGTGACAGCTTAACAAATCACTTGGTTAATTTTCGATAGCGACAACATTGGTCACACATCATACAATATTGTGGCTACTGAAAATGAACCAGGTGATTTGTTAAGCTGTCACAATTTAAGTGTCACAAACTTGTCCTTCTGAAAATAAACAGTCAGCTTACTCATGAGTAGCATAGAATGCTACAGATATTTGTTCAAAAGTACATAAATAAGCCAAACTCCTACTACCTATAAACCGGTGTAAGCTGCCCCACTTTGCAGCCTCCATAAAATGGTCAGTTTATCATTGAACCAACAAGGTTTTTGTGTCAAACTTGGTGTGGTAAGTACAATGTGCACCTATGCTGAGGTTCACCACCTACTGTGAGTTTTTAATTTTAACCCACAAGTGCACTCAACATTTTTTGATCCAGTTCTTCTTATAAAAATCTCCTGCACTTGTGATGGAGCGCGTTTACAGATGGGGTCCATGATTATTCCAATGAGGTCCAGATATTTTTTTAACAGCATCCTATGGCGTATGCAGAAAATAATCTATACATTTTTCTGCATACCCCACAGTGTGATGTTTCTAAACTTTTCAAAACATAAGATGTGCTGGTCATTTTTTTGAGAAAAGTGGAACCAAAACTTTTCATTTCACTTTCTTGGGTTTTAAAGCCTCTGATTGAATGAGAGTCAGCACATGCACCGTTTGACAAGAGAAAGGTATATGATTACATGCGCTTCAGGGGGGCAGGGAAGGTCAGAGGCCACCTACACTAGGTTTTGTTCTGCTTTAAAGGCACTGTTCAGTCAAAAATGTAAAAATAAAATTCTGTGACACTCACCTGTAGAATTGTTTTCTCTTCTATATACATTCCAGGCTGTCAGATTCAGTAACAAACGGCTTAATTCCTGCCCGGAGGGCGTGGACTACAAGACAGGAAGGTGTGCCTCCTCCCGACCCTATATACTTTCAGCTGCCCCAACATAAGTCAGTAATTGAAAAGCAGTAGAACCACCAACTGGGAAGCTAAGGCAACTATGATTTATAGGAGAAAAAAATGTTAATCTACACCTTTCTCCGCTTATTTTCTTTCTCAGTTTTTTTTATGCTGAACACACTATTTACATATATACAGATCAACCAGGACTAGGCATCTAAGGAGTAGAAAACTGTAACCCAGTAGAAGGGAGGGTCTGACGACCTGGAATGGTTGTAGAGGAGAAAACAATACCACAAGTGAGTGTCACAGAATTGTATTTTCTTTCCCAATCCATTCCAGGCTATCAGTTACTTCTGGGCGGGATCCCGAAGCGTAAAAGTGTAGCAGCATAAGCCAGAACAACTTAACTAACTACTGTATGTAAAACCTTTCTACCAAAAGCGGCATCCGCAGAGGCTCTGACATCTACCTTATAGAACTTGGTAAATGTACGAACCGAAGACCATGTAGCGGCTTTACATACCTGTTCCACCGAGGCCTGTCCTGAAATGCCCAGGAAGTGCCAATAGCTTGAGTGGAATGAGCTATAAACCGATAGGGGGCTCCTTTCCCTTGGCGGCATAGGCCCTTACTACCGCCTGTCTTATCTAGTCGGATGGTAGACTTAGCAGGTGGAAGACCCTTTTGAGGACCCTCAGCTATAATGAATAAGAAGTCAGTTTTTCCAAAAAGGCTTTGTAGCAGAGATATAATACCTTAAAACTCTTACTATGTCCAAAGAATGAAGGAGCCTTTCCATGGGAATAGCTGGAACTGGACATACAGTAAGCCTCGATTCAAAGACACATTCGTCCGGACTTCCGTAGCTGTCTGTGAAAGTTTGGGTGGGTGTTAGTCTTTTTTTTGCTTTTTTTCGTTAATTTTTTCATTCGTACGAACGTTCAGGAAAATGTGTATATGCGCTTTCGATGAACGGAAGCAAATCGGAACATTTCCGTTAGTTCGGATCATTTTCCAAACAAATTTTTCGTTCGTTCAGATATCTTCCGTTGTTGGGATGGGTTTCCGTCTGATTCAGAGAGCTGATTTCCGACGGACCACCACCCTATAAATCCGTTTCATTTCCAATCCACTTACGGGACCTTTGAGGGCTCGGATTGCTATTGTTGAACATGTTTTGCGGCTATGTGGAGGAGCCTTTAGCACCAAGGCATTGCATGTATCAGCATGGCCGAGGCCATAAATTGTATAGCAATGCATACCTGAATCAATACATTTTATGTATGCCTTCTAGATGCATTTTAATGCTGACCTTAATTTGTCCTTAGCATGTAAACATTTATTTTCCCACACATCCATATAATTGCTATATTTTTTTAGACGTATGTCCTTTGTGAATTATATTTGGATTGTTGAACTTGAATCTTAATTTGTTGTAGGAGTTATTGTTTTAGTCGGTTACCTTTGCTTTGTGTAATTATTTTATATTTGGTTGCAGAAACCGCAAGATGTGCCACTCACACAATATACAAGCAGTGTTTGGTCCAGCTATGCGATTCCTCAGTGTTCTTGCAGGGCATCCAGGGTCGTCCCATGATGCTTATATATTGCAGAGCTCCGGCTTATTTCGTCAGTTTGAGTCAGGAGAATTATCTGGTAGATGGCTCCTGGGTAAGTTTGCTCACATTCCATCAATCCATTTTCACTGTATGGCAATGAATATAGTTGATGACTCATGACTTAACCTATTGCTGTTTTTAGCCCTTGATGACATGTTAAACAATATTGTAGCTTAGAATGTGTATTTTATGTTATTATTTTTAAATTCTTTCAGGGTATTCTGGATATCCACTCCTGCCCTTGCTCCTGATGCCCGTTCGTTGCCTGCAGAATGCGGGCCAGGGGTTCTCTAATCTATGCAATCTATGCAAAACCCGGGCCGTGGTGGCGTGGGCCCTCTGGCTTTTGAAATCCAGATTTAGGTGTTTGGACCATACAGGGGGGGGGGGGGGGGGGCACTGCAGTATGACCCCAACAAGGTTATACCAATATTTTAATTTACGTTTTTTAACAGGGACCACACGTGCCAGAGTGGCAGAACTGAGTGTCAGGGTCCTTCAGTTGGTGGGCGAGATGCAGGAGCTGCGCAACTCGTTGGGGACCACAGATGAAGAATAATGTTCTGTGGCCTGCCATTGCTATGTATTTTGTTTTTTATAGTTGAAAAAATTAGAAATTTTCAAAATTTTTAAAAATGTTATATTTTATGATGGAATCCCCCCCCAAAATTTTACAGTGTCATTTCATTTACAAAATACATTAACACAAAACTAATGGGTCCAGAAATATTTAAAGATGAATATTCACATGACCGAGAAGTGATTTGGGTGAGCTTTAAGGGTCCAAAAGGGAAGATGGAGGATAGTGCTTTGATTTAGCTAAACATTGTAGTAGAAGTGAGGGTGGCAAATATGTAGGCGAGCACTTTAATGAGTTAAGTTTGTAGTGCGCAGGCGCTAGATCGTAAGGATTTCCATCTGGACGAATATTTATTGAAAAATGGAAACAGAATCGAACGAGAAACGTAAAGGATTCGTTGGAGGATACGATGGGAAAAGGGCAAAAATCAAAGCCTCAAATCAAACATGTGAAAATGAAACGGAAAAGTAACAATGGCAAATGACATCCTCGTATTCGTAATCTGCCGTACGAACGGACGGAAACTTTACAGAAGGTTTTCAATGCATGCATAGAATCGCTCGTACACTCATACGAGAAAGGAAACATTTCACAAAAAAAAAACAGATTGGCACTAAAATGGAAGTTTTTTTGTCTCTCTGAATCGAGCCTATAAAGATGGTAAAACCACCTCCTCATTAAGATGAAAAGGAGAAACCACTTTGGGCAGAAAATCCAGCTTAAATCAGAAGACAGCCTTATCCCTGTCTAAATCGAAATAGCGAGACTTAATCAACTAGGCTGCTAATTCAGAAACCTGTTGAACCGAAGTAATAGAGACTAGAAAAATGACCTAAAGAGTAAATAAGGTGGGAGAAGCATCTATCAAGGGCTCAAAGGGAGCACCTTGCACGGCTGACTATACTAAGTTCAAGTCCCAAACCGGTATAATAGGCTTGCGCGGTGGGTGCACATGATTGACCCCTTGGAAAAGGTCAAAAATAAGTCTATTCTCAGCAATGGGCTTCTGAAAAAAGATGGATAGGGCAGATACATGCCCCTTTAGCGTTGTTAATTGGAGTCCATCCTCCAGACCCTTCTGTAGAAATTCAAGGACCCTGGAGTCGTCAGGGAGCCGCCAATGCTCCCCTGCCGACATCCTTACTATGTCTAAGAACCAGCTTCTCCTTGGCCAGCGAGGGGCCACTAGAATGGTTGCCACCGCTTCGCAAGCTACCTTCTTTAGGACTCGACCTAGGAGTGGAAACGGAGGGAATGCATAAAGAAGACTGGACACTGACCAGGGAAGGGTCAGTGCATCCATTGCCATTGCTTGAGGGTTCCTGGATAGAGACACAAACTTTGGAAGTTTCTGATTGTGTTGAGATGCAAAGAGATCTACATCCGACAGACCCTAGCGCATGTAAGGGCCCAAAACACCCTCTGACTGAGAGACCATTCCCCCTGGTGCAGGACTGTTTGGCTTAAACAGTCGGCCTGCAAGTTGTCCACTCCTGGAATGTTAATTGCCGAGATGCAGGGAACTTTCCTCTCAGCCCAGAGAATGATTCAGCTTACCTCCATGAGAGTTCTCCTACTCCTGGTGCCCCCCTGATGGTTGATGTAAGCCACCACTGTACAACTGAATCCTGACAGGATGCACTTTTAGACTGGGTCCAATGTGAGAGGACTAGGAAAACTGTCCTTAATTCTAGGATGTTTATGGGAAGCAAGTTCTCCACCAGACCCCACTCTCCCTGAATTGACTGTGACACTCCCCAACCTGTTAAGCTGGCATCCATGGTGACTATCTCCCATGAGGTAGGAAGAAAGGATTTCCCTATCAAAAAATGTTGGGGATCCAGCTACCACAGAAGGGATTGTTTGACTGGATGTGTCAGAACAAAAGGGTGATCCAGAGACTCTGAGGGCCGATCCTATACTGTTAACAACTCCATTTGCAGAGGCCTTGTGTGAAATTGTGAAGATAGCCTGTATTTTGGTCTGAAGCAGTAATATATTTTGCTCTGGAAGAAACAATCTGGCCTGCGCTGTGTCTAACGACATCCTCAGAAAAGACATCACTGTTGACGGAATTATATTCGACTTTGGATAATTGATTATCCAGCCGAACTTTTCTAGTGTCGACAATGGGCCGACTGATCCATGCGCTTTTCTGTAGGATCTCTCAAAGGAGCATTGTCGGTGGAAGGCATAACCGTAGTGTTAGAAAGACCCAACACAGAAGTGTCTACTACCAGAGGAAGAGACCATAACTTAACCAGATCCGAGGGAAAAGGATACCTAGTATCTAAAACCTTAGAAATGGGAGGAATAGAAAAATGAGACTGTTCATGGAAAACGCGTCTCGGTCTTTCGGGCTTATATAAGACTTTCTTCTTCCTCTTGGGAGCTCTGGGAGGCGAAATATGCAGAACCTCAAAAATGGCCCCAGTGAGGTTCTCCATCAAGTCCCTGACCAGAGAATCCTTCTCAAAAGAGGAATCAAGAGCCGAACAACTGTCTTCTCTACGAGAGGGAAGCTCGCCCTCAGACAACTCTTCCTCATCCTCCTCAGAAAGCAGTGATGCGTATAAATCCTCCTCAGAATTAGAGGAATATAAATGTTTCCTTTTCTCTTTTCTTGGGGCCTGGCGAAGCAAGCTCCCCCCGCTAGCCTGAGCCAAAGGGGCTCTAGGCTCTGAGGCACCCTCATCAATAGTTACTGACAGATTAGACCTCCTACTATGCTCAGTAAAAATCAATTTAGCACAATCTGGGCATATTCTAAAGAACTCGCCCAACGGCCTTTGCAGACACATAGGACAAAGGATAACCCTGTCTGCTGGGATACCAGGTCCGCTATTCCCAGATGCCACCCTCATGGTGATTTATAATAGTCCAAATAACCCTAAGGGCCTAAGACTGAAGCATAGACTGAAGACAGAAGTCCTCGATAGTCAAGTGACTACTCCGACAAACTAGGAGGAACCACAACCAACTATCCCTCTTCCTACAATCTATAACAGAAATATAAAACATATATTTAAACGAGTCATACAAAAGACATAATCAATTAATAAAAAAATGAAAAAAACACCAACTAAACCAACCCAGGCTGGAGTGCTGCCTTAAAGTGGACCAACACCCTGAGGTGATCGGCCCGGGAATCTATAAGATTCCCAGACCGAGCACCTCACACACCGTGTGTGTAAACCCCCCAAAACCCCCGAAAAGCCTTATCTCTCCAGCCACTGCTTCCGCCGCCTCACTCGCGCTCCTCTAGACGTGCCCGCGCCGGCCGTCTCTGAATGGCCGGCGCGGGCGCGCACTCGTCAAGAGTGACGCGCGGGAGGCGCCGACGGGCAAGCTGCTTGTACGTTGCTGTCAATCAGCTTGTACGTCGGCACCAATTGGACGGCGCGGCCACGTGGGAGCGGGGAGAGGTGAGTTTTGGGGGCTTTCGGGGGGGTTTCACACAGCGGGGCACCCCCGATCGGGGTGCCCCGGGGAAGTGGACCAATACCCAGGATAGTCAAAATCCTGGGTGTTGGTCCACTTTAAGACGAGCCTGTATCCACATTTGAATTGACAAAGGCTGGAGGCAGGAACGTGGGACCGAGCATCAGAAGTAGCGTGGATCCAAGAAAGTGAAGGCTGCGACCCAGACGAAATCCCGCAGGCCGCCAGAGCGAACCAAAGCGGCTAAGAAGGCCACAATCCCCGAAGTAAAGTATGACAAAGCCAGAGATCACTCACTTTACTAAGAGACACACAACCGCTGCCCTCAGCAGCCGACAAAGAATAGAGGAGCCGTACACGCCACCAGTCACTTGCTGGTGCACGAATCCGCCCCTGCCCAGGAAAAACGCAAAATTCAAAAAATGAAATAAAGTAAAGTGAAAAAAAAAATGTGGGAAGGGGAAGGGGGCATATATGAAAATATACCATAGTTCCTCCAGCAGGTTCTCCAAAACCTGTGGCTGATTGCTTTTCTTAGATGAAAGTCTTCAGCCCAGAGTGTAATGACACCCTAAAAGTGCCCCAAGACTCCGGGGCTTCCATTACCACCAGGATCCTATGAAAACAGCATAGCTGAGGAGGCATGGCGGGTTCAAGAGTCTATGGAAAATAAGGGCCTGGAAGTAGAAATCCCCCACTTCTTGCACAAATCCTAGAAAAAGGGAAAAGGAAAATCCTTGGAACCTTTGCAGTCCAGTCCAACTGCAAGAATGAAACTGACTTGCGTTGGGGCAGCTGGAAGTATATAGGGCCGGGAGGGAGCCACACCTTTCTATCTTGCAGTCCCCACCCTCCGGACAAGAATCATTCCTAGAGTTAATGGCCTGGAATGGATTGGGAGAGAAAAACAAGATTCAGTAGCTTAGCCCATTATATCTGCCCTCTCTCTTCCTGTAAACTTGCAGCAGCACCTAGAAGGAGAAACTTGACACTGACTTTGCCACGCCCGCTGATTCCCCTAGTGGTAAACCACCAATTATTGGGCTCAACAAGTGGCTCTGCCCCTGATGCCTACTTGTGTATTTCTGAACTGTTATTAGGTGTGAAAGCATATAAACACGTACTTGAGAGTGGCCATGCAAAATGGCTGGATATGCAAAATTTTTGAAAAAAAAAAATAAAAGAAACAGGGAACATTAGGAGCATTAATTAGCTTTATGTAGTTGCCTGGATAATCCCTTTAAAATTAAAAAGCTCACTGAGATGCAAAATATTTGTTCTACTTTTTTCTTTTTAAAAAATCACCTCTTGTGATGGGGCATTTTTACGGATGAAGTCTGGAGTTAGCAGCCTATGGGTAAAGAAATGTGTATTTTGTTCTGCATAGCCCATAGGATGCTGCTTTTCCCAGACTCTCACAAAATGATTATCACATCATTGGAAAAATTATGTACATCACAGGGGTAGGTGAGTTTTTGCGGAAATATTAGAACAGGAATTTTTTATAGAATTTTCTTGTGTGTTCAAGTACAAAAGCTCACTCAGATGTAAACTTCAGTTCACACCCAAAAGCACACCCAAAGTTAAACTTACCGGTACTTCACCAGATCTTTAGCATGGACGACCGTTAAATGTGATGTCCTTTCTAAGATCTAAGCTGACAGTATGAGTAAGCCTGGCTAAAAATCTGTATAATACAAATGTAATGTAATAGAACATTTAATGAAAGCCGTGCATTTTCCTCCTGACTGAACTCTGTTCCTTTCCTTTGTGGTATTTTTTCCAAGGACTTCGCCAGACATGTGTGTTTTATTTTACTGTTGATCTGTACTGAAAATTTAGTTGGAAAATTGCTAAAATTCCTGCAAAAGCATAATTCCAGCATAACGCACACTACAGGAAGGCAAGGCTAAAGGAATGGAAAGGGAGATGGCTATTGCAATGAAGAATAGGGGTGAAAAAATACTTTCACATATGTATTTTCTGACCTATAAGATTGATGCACCTAGGATTTGGAGGAGGTAAATAAGAATAAAAAATTATTCTAGACCAAATGTTGTACTAAAACACCCCATTACAAACATTGTGGCACCCCCCACCACATTCTCCATGGGCAATGTGGCATTCCCTCCATCCCATTCCCATAAGCAGTATGGCATTCCCCCATCCCATTCCCATAAGCAGTGTGGCATTCCCCCTCCCATTCCCCATAGGCAGTGTGGCATCCCTCAATCCCATTCCCATAGGCAGTGTGGCGTTTCCCCCATCCCATTCCTATAGGCAGTGTGGCATTCCCCCCATCCCATACCCATAGGCAGTATGGCATTCCCCCATCCCATTCCCATAAGCAGTGTGGCATTCCCCCTCCCATTCCCCATAGGCAGTGTGGCATCCCTCAATCCCATTCCCATAGGCAGTATGGCGTTTCCCCCATCCCATTCCTATAGGTAGTGTGGCATTCCCCCATCCTATGCCCATAGGCAATGTGGCATTTCCCTCCTCCCATTCCCCATAGGCAGTGTGACATTCCCCCCATGCCATTCCCATAAGCAGTGTGGCATTCCCCCCTCCTATTCTCATAGGCAGTATGACATTCCCCTCCCATTCCCCATAGGCAGTGTGGCATTCCCCCATCCCATGCCCATAGACAGTGTGGCATTCCCCCATCACATGCCCATAGGCATGTGAGGCATCCCTTCATCCCATTCTTCATAGGCAGTGTGGCATCCCCCTCCCATTCCCTATAGGCATTGTGGCATCCCCCCCATCCCATTCCCCACATAGGCAGTGTGGAATCCCCCCCATCCCATTCCCCACATAGGCAGTGTGGCATCCCCCCCATCCCATTCCCCACATAGGCAGTATGGCATCCCCCATTCCATTCCCCACATAGGCAGTGTGGCATTCCCCATATAGGCAGTGTGGCATCCCCCCCAATCCCATTCCCCATATAGGCAGTGTGGCATTCCTCCTCTGATTCCTATAAGCAATGTGGCAGAAAAATCCCAGAAAAAAGGTATACTTACATAAACGCTGTCCCCGCTCTGGCTTCCGGTGCCGCCACTGCCTCTTGGGTGTCAGCGCACGCTGACACAAACACTCGTATGTCAGCGTGTCGACCCCGTCAGTCGGCCAAGCAGTGGGCGGACGGGCAGGTTAAATGAAAGCTGTCCACCGTCCGTGCTCTGGCAGTGGTGGTGCCGGAAGCCAGAGTGGGGACAGCGGACAGCGTTAATTTACGGTGGCCATCTGCCCACTGCCTGGCTGGCCTCCCGGTGGCCGTGACACGGGTGCGAGACTCATGTGGCTCTTTGACACCCCAGGAAGCTTGCTAGGCCGTTCCCATTCTTTGAGCACCAGATTATTAAAGTGAGTTTGTTCAGGAAACTCCAAGCGCGGTCTAGCCGTATGAAAAAGCTCACCCTGCTGCTGCAGAGCCACGGCAGGAGGGGAAATACAGAGCACCTCAAAAATATGAGCCAAAAGCCTGTCCGTGTCATCTGAGGACCATAGGTCAGCCCCAGACCCGGGTATCACCGTAAACCTTAGGCTGTTCTTTAGATGATTCTGAAAATAAATTCCCCCTCCTCCAGGGGAGTATAACCAGTATAACAAGTTTGACCCGCCTGAAAGACATAAGCAGAAAACCCCATAAGCAAACACTGAAAATAAATCAGACATAAAAAAAAGGCCACCCCACAAGGGCACTTACAGACCGCGTTAGGAAGAGAGCAGCTACGCAGCACAAGAGGCAAAATGGCGCCCGCATATACCTCGAGGGGCGGGCCGCAGAGAAGTGATGCGGAAAATGTCATCCGCAAGGCCCGCCCCCCCCCCGAAGAGTGTGAAAACGCGCCCACGTGACTGAGCCAGGCAATGATGGCGCGACAGCGCCTGAGGCGATGTCACCTCCGTACACGAAGCGCAGTACAAGCGCATGGCGGTGGCAACAAGACAAAACACATGAAGCGGATCTAAGAGAAAGCAATTTTACAACCCTGCATTGGCTGCCGCAGCACACATACACCCCCCACCCGGAGATGTCCCCAGGGAGAGCGAGGCGGGGGAGCAGCAGCCAACCTAAGAAAGGGGCCCAGCTAGGGGGACAGGGATTAAAGAGGGACCCCAGAGAGTGGGAGGGGCATCCCATAAGGCTCACCACGGGCCTATACCGCCTACCCTTTAAGACAGAGACTGTGGTTGGAGCAGTGCTCCTTAGCACCTGACCCTGGTGCTGCCTACCTTCACCCGAACCAGTGCAGCCTAAGCTGGGAGGCAGTGGGTTCGGAACGGGTGGGAATAGTCCTACAGGGCCGCAGGCTAATAGCCCCGCTCACCTGCGCAGCATAAAGAGCCATCTTCTATTCTTCGCAGCCCAGACTGCAGATAAGAACTGGGGAATTTGTGGAAGGTCCCTGGTTTATATAGGGCCGGGAGGGGCCACAAGCTGTTTTCTGCAGTCCAGCGCCATCTTGTGGATGTATTACCCATGTGTAAGGAATATTCTGGAGCAGGACGTGCTGTATACTTGGAATATATCAGGCTCACAACCAGCCCAATAGTGGGTAATTTAACGGAGAGACACAGACTTGTGAATTCCGATCAAGTAAAACAGACAGCTCAAGTTTAAGTATATGTTTTAATGCGATAAGTGCAATATACCAGAAATGAATGGTTTATATACACAGGTCTAAAAGCCGAATGCAGGTTAAAGGTGAGTAATTACAGACAGAAATGCAATAGAGATGACGGTACCTTAATGTGTTCAGATGGGTTGTTGCATCTCCTTCCGCAAGTATTTTGTCTGGCATTTAACTCTCAGCTGGGCACTCCCAATGCCCCCTTGGAGAAGTTTTTGCCCCCTCCCTTCATTCCCTAGCCAGGATAATCTCCAGAAGCTATTTGGGATCATAACTTGATGGTAAGGTTGTAGGGCACTGGTTCTGATGGCAAACGATTGAATCAGATGAACCACATCTGGGGGATCCTAGTGACTGGGTTCAGGATGCGCCTTTGCTTCCTGGTTTGTATTGTAAATAAGTATATATATATTATGCTGCCAGGCTCAGCTAAAATATGTAGCCAAATATATTTATATTATATTAATAACTAGCCAATAGTAACTCAATAGATTAACACCAAAGATTGTAGCTCCATTATTTCAAAGACACGCTGAAACTGATGGTGAAAAAAAATTTTTAACCACACACAGTGGATAATGCTGCGTTGCATGCAGCATAGTACAATTATTAGTACAGGGTTACAATGTGGAGTATTAATACAGTGCTACAAGCAACATTGTTTTAGGTTAATAGTGCATCAAGGCAACTCAGACGCTCTGCCTTTTGGAGTTCATCTTCACCCTCAATACTGAGTTCCGTCTCTTATTGGGGGAAACACAATATTACAATTCACTAGCCCTTGTAAGGGCTGTTCCTGGTTCCTCACGGATGACTCTGGGATTCCTGCAGCACCTCTCACCATTGGGAAAAGGACGTCTCTGGCGGGGAAGCCCTCCGGCGATAAAGGTTATCGCTACAATTGGTGGCAAGCGGCGGGATGGTCCTTTCTACCCAGAGAGAGTGCTACCCTGATGGAGAGTCAGTATGACAAGTTGAAAGGGCGGACCCTGAAGGATCTACTCGAGAGCCGGGGAAGGTCAGCTAGCAACCGCCCACGTCAGGAACTGATAGCCGAGCTGATCGAAATGGATCGTGCAGCAGTGAGGACCGAAACCAATACAGAGGCCGATGAAGACGCTGCTCTCGTTCAAGCGGTTTGGAACAGATTGTCGGTCTATGGCCCGAATCCATCACAGGAACTGATCGACCGAGTCTTCGCCGCAGCGGAGGCGGAGGCCAGTAATCGAAGGGAAGATCGGCGACTTGCAACCCAGCAGCCTCTCAGCCTCAGTTACACTGGGGGGAAAAATATTCCATTTGCAGCATTTAAGTCCTTCCAGGAAAGTGACGATGAGATTGATGGATTTTTGGCCGATTTTGAACGGCAGTGCGCTTTACACCGGGTACCCATGGAGGAATGGTCACCATATTATCAGGGAAACTATCTGGGAAAGCTTCCGGTGCTTTCCGGGCCATCCCTGATGCGGACTTACCACACTACCATCTGGTAAAGGAGGCTTTGTTAGCCCCGCACGCTGTCACCCAGGAAGCCTACAGTTGTTTTTACTAGAACATTTTCTCAATGCCTTGCAATCAGATCTAAGAGAGTGTGTACAAGACCAGCACCCTGTGAGTACAACTGTGTGTGTGTGTGTGTGTGTGTGTACAAGACCAGCACCCTGTGAGTACATGTGTGTGTACAAGACCAGCACCCTGTGAGTACATGTGTGTGTACAAGACCAGCACCCTGTGAGTACAACTGTATGTGTGTACAAGGCCAGCACCCTGTGAGTACAACTGTATGTGTGTACAAGACCAGCACCCTGTGAGTACGTGTGTGTACAAGACCAGCACCCTGTGAGTACATGTGTGTGTACAAGACCAGCACCCTGTGAGTACATGTGTGTGTACAAGACCAGCACCCTGTGAGTACATGTGTGTGTACAAGACCAGCACCCTGTGAGTACAACTGCATGTGTGTGCGTGTGGGTATCATCTTCACCCTCAATACTGAGTTCTGTCTCTTATTGGGGGGAAACGACAAGACCAGCACCCTGTGAGTACAACTGTATATGTGTACAAGACCAGCACCCTGTGAGTACAACTGTGTGTGTACAAGACCAGCACCCTGTGAGTACAACTGTATGTGTGTGTATGTGTATACAGGCCCTGTAGACAAACCGGTAATGCAGATGGATTATCCCGGCAAACAGAACTCTGCCCATAACAAAAGTCCGGACAGCCCCACGTTAACCCGAAAAGGGTCAATCCGGGTCTGCCGGGTGTTCCACAAAAAGGGCATTGTGACAGACGCTCTGCCTTTTGGAGTTCATCTTCACCCTCAATACTGAGTTCTGTCTCTTATTGGGGGAAACGCTATATTACAATTCACTAGCCCTTGTAAGGGCTGTTCCTGGTTCCTCACGGATGACCCCGGGATTCCTGCAGCACCTCTCACCATTGGGAAAAGGACGTCTCTGGCGGGGAAGCCCTCCGGCGATAAAGGTTATCGCTACAATATATATATCTCTCAATAAGATTGTTTTGGAACCTCAAATCGTATTCCACTAGAGCATTCAAAGAAGACCTGACATGCAAAAGATATATTTACCCTCCTCACAAGGGAACCTCTAAGTTGACCTCCCAGCTGTCAGCTTGGGCCTCCCTTCTTTCCTGGTCCCTGGGTATGTCCCCCTCTGGCCTATAACAGTTATACACCTACTCTCTTTTGAAGTCCAAAACCTGTCCCCCTAGTTCCACTAGCCTGAAACTCAAAGGATGTTCCCCCTGGCTCGGTAAAACTACCAGAACTTGGTCTGTCCCTGAAACTATAAATACCCACTTTGCTGGTGTTTAGCCTGAGTCTAATCTTCCCAGAAGCTGCAAAGCTCGTCTTGCCTAAAAACTGCACCGACTCTACCCTGAATTCCTGGATTTTTCCAGCTGAAACTGGTTTTATTAACCCCCTTAGCGGTGATCCCGAGCGTGACTCGGGGTTAATTTGCGCTGTAAGTAGCGGTAACCCCGAGTCACGCTCGGGATCGATTTGGGAGCAAGAGCGGGCGGCACAGCCTCCTTACCTTCTCCCTGCGATCCAGCGATGTCCCCGCCGCGATCACAGGTGAGAGCCGCGGCTGCGGCGTCCCGTCTCCACTTCCGGGTTCCGTCTCTGTGAGCCGCAGAGGCTCATGGGTGCGGAGCCGTGCGTCAAGAGACAAATGCAATGGTAACGCTTTCGTTACCATTACATTTGTCTATTTCAAAACGCCAGGGAGGTTAAAGAAGCAGTTATCTTGAAACTGCTTTCAATTGTTTAGCTTCAGCATGCTGATACTAGTTAATACAACTACAATTTCTGGCCTAACTGCTCCTTGACAAGGCAACCAAGGCCTGATGATATTCTAAGAAACGGTCATGTCATAATAAAGGTTTCTAGATATTGTGCAATACCAATATAGTTCTATTTCCAACCATATGGTATATTTACATAATATTTAACAATACCACTTTTCCATAGAGCCAGGGTTTACAGTATTCTGTATTTGGTTTGGGGCTAGGGTGAATGGCGGCCCAACTATTTCCGGTTTCCCTGTAGGAGACTGGATGTCTAAGTGCAGGGGCATAGCTAGGGGGAAGCACGTGCCTCAGGTTCAGCAGGACAGGGGGGCACCAAAGAGGGGCCAGAGTACAAGTGGGGGGCACCATTTCAAATGTTTGGCCCTAGGTGCCAGAAAGCCTAGCTACTCCTTGGCCTAAGTGGTCCATTTGAAGAGTGCAGGAAAGAAGCAGCTTCCTGCATGGGGTCAATTACAGATGAGACTTTCTGTTTTTATTTCAGGCCAGAGTGCGAGGGGAACAAGCAGGGGTCTTTGAACTGAGGACTGCCTGTGTTTGCTCCTCTCTGAGCAAGTGGTAATTCCCCTTGCCCAAAAAGGGACTTATCTTCCTGCAAGGCTTTTGTAACAAGGGTCTTGTTTCCGAAGGTGTATTTTGCAAGCTGAAGGGGCCTGGTTGTCTGGGATAAAACATAAAATTTGTCACTTTGCTCAAATTGGGGAACACACTTCTCTGTACCATGGACAACCTTAATCTGGTCCTGAACATTTCTGTTTGTAGGAATAGACTTGGGGCCTTATTTATCAAGGGATAGCGCCAGGTAGTGTCTCACTAGCGCCAGGTATCGCCAGCTATCGGCGGCTACCGACTCCAGAACGCCAGGCGGCGGACACAATCACGCATTTATCACGCTAAATGAGGCTAGCGCCGGCGAGAGCGTCAGCTAGCGCGGGATTCATCATGTAGCGGACTGCAACGAACAGCGCCGCTGCTAATCCCATCACAGCACCAGGTATGACCTCTCGCTACCTGGCGCTCTCCAATGCATTTCAATGGAGCAATCTTTAAATATTCATAATTAATTGATATTAATTTTTTTTTTTGTTTTAAATGTCAAAAATTCTGTGACCACTTCGGCAATGTTAGATATTTTTTTTAAGGTAAAAAAAAAAAAAAATTGTGCAGAATTGATATTACAGGTCTGATATTAATGTATTCATATTACAAAATGTTTAGAAAAACTTGTTGTTTCATTTTTTTTATCAAAAAATATGGTTGTTTGGGGGTTAAAAACTACTTTTAAGCCATCACCACCAGCGCTCTGGGGTTTAAACAAGCATTTCACAGCGCGAGAATTCTTTGAGCGTGATTTGTTAATGAATATGCTGGGAGCCGTTCGCTATGGCCATTCGCTGTCATGCGCTCCCATACAGCGCGGAACCTGTCAAACAGCGACTCCTAACCCCGTATTCAACATTAACGCACACTGACTGAGTCGCTGTCAACAAGCGAACAACGGCCAAGCACAGCGAATACTAGCGGGCGCTGTGAAAATCACGCTACTGGCGCTCATCTGTCGCTACCTGGCGCTATTAATGAATCGGCCTCTTGGTGACTCACTGTGTGTTCAGAAAGGCAAATGAATCTCCAATTTAATTTACATAGAGGAAATATGCTGCAAATACCCCCCCCCCCTTCCCCCGTGTATATCTTATCCAATATCAAAATGAAACTGAGCCAACAACAGGAAATAATGAATTTGAACTTTATTGTGTCCAAAGATTCATAAGCCTTTTTTTCTAAAAATATACATAGGTCGAAATGTACATTTGTTACAACATTATTATAAACCTATACATACCAATTAGTCATTTTAAAACCAACCTAATCTTACAGGCTAAGAACAGTTTTGATCATTGTTTTATGACCATTTACAGTATTTCTTATAAAAGTACCAAGATGCATCTTTAAAAAATAAAGTCTGAACCCTGAGCAGGAGCTGGCCACAGATGGCATGTTGCAGGTCTTGTAAATCCAACGGAGGGTCTATATACAATTTGGTCAGATTCCAGAGGATCCAGGCTTTTGACAATATTTTAGGACAGTATTTCAAGAATGCTTGAAGTCTGGGCACGTTTAGTTGTTTTCCTGGGATTGGACAGTTGCCTGTACAAAGACAAAATATAAAAAATAAAAAACACTAATCTATAAAGCAATTTGACCATTAGTAAAACTATTTTAGCAAGTAAAAACTCTAGGTCCAACTGAAACCCCTCCCTAGGGGGGAAACCAACTTGAGATGCTCACATTGTGAAACTCTCCTAGTCCTGGGATCTCAGGGTGTTCATACCCTGAAATCATATCTCCTGGGGGGACACGTGCAAAGCAGAGCTAGGTGCAGCAATGCAGGTTACTATGCTGATGGCAGATATGATCACTGTGGGATTCTGGGGCTAGGGGAGTTTTACACTGTTGTCTGTGGGGCATCCCAACTCAAGCTTCTCTTTTAGGGCACACATTAAAATAAAGGTGTAATTCAAATAAGAGAAAAAAAAACATTACAAGAGTTAAATGGCAAATAAACTAGGTGGTCTCTTTCCTTCAGTTTTTTTTTACTTTTGCCATAATAACACTTTACTATCTTCTAAAATACAGAATTAATTAACCCTCATTTTTGTAATGTCATTGGTCTGGTTTTGGTCCACTTTAAGCCAGATAGTGATTGAAATCAAACAGGGTTAAGTTGAAGCCTGAACAGCCAGAAATACGAGGAAAGAACTACATAAAGGTTATGAAACAGGTTCCTTGTAACCACACAGCATAAAGTAACATACTGAAATGTTATATAAGCTTTCTTTTCTGGCACGCCTCTTGGTTTTGAGGTTTGGCCAACATCCATCTGTACAAGAAACTGCAGCTACAAAGCTACATGAATGCTACAGACATACATTTATTCCCATAAACAAAAATCTAATCTGGGTAATAGGATTAAATTATCTGCACAGTTTAAGTGACTTTAGTTAAGAATACAAAACACACAACCCTGTTTCATGAATCTAACTCTTAAGTAATTTAAAATGCCTTTAAAATCAATTTACTGCATGTACCAAAATGCATGCATTTTTAACAGGGCACATTTTAAAATGCCACACTGCAAAGGACCTGGTGTCAAATTGAGCCACAGAAAACAAATGAAGGCAGCAGAGACTTGACTGGTCAATGTAAAAACTTATTCTAACAAGGACATCCCATTTGAGGTGGGGGGGGGGGGGAGGGAAGCAAACATAGGTCTTGAACGCTCAACCATAGACATAACATGATCTGGCTGATCTAAACCATATGAGGTCCTAGCTTTGTTTTTCTTTTAATGAGGTATTGCAATAAGAAAGTTGGGCCAATGCTTTTTTTTAATCATTGTATGGGAAATGCTGTGTCCCCACTGTAGAGGAAAATTAGAATTATAACCTACTGATGAGCAAAGTTTACACTAATTCCCAATTTTCTTTTCCATTGCCATTTAAGACCAGAGCTCCTAAAGACTGTTGAAGACCATTTTCTGACTGTTATATCAAATTTAGATTTGTATTTGTTATTACAGAATACAAAATGTAATCCTCTGACTGCATCTGAAAACCATAAAAAAAAAAAAAAAAAAAAAAAAAAAAAAAAATAGAATAAAAAAAAAAAAATGTTTAGAAAGGGCACATTTTAGTGAAGCTCAAACCACCAGCAGTGCTTGGTCAAAGCTCTTCAGGAAAAATGATTAATCCAATAAGACCAAATTCTCTCAAAAGGAGGTGTTGAATCAGAACCACTATACCCTTGGTCATACTTGCTCTCCTCCCCTAGTTCTTGTCTTATTTTTACCCCTCCCCTTCACAACCTCAGGTGACACCCACATCAGTTTTCCTCACTCCAAATTATTCACAGATCTGGCAGAATAAAAAAAGTATGCTTACCACTGGTGCCCTTTCTCCATATTTGCTCCAAAAGGTCATCTTGACAGTGTTTTTGTGTCCAGTCCGTTGGTCAAATGTTTGACAATGGTCAAATGGAGGGCTATACAAATGGAGACTCACAGCGGTCTCTGTGTGGCTTGGGTTCTCCACTCGATGTAGTCCTATGGAATCTAAAAAAAAAAAAAAAAAAAAGAAGATCAAAAGTTATCCTTAAAGGCCACCTTAAGACAGAACTTTATGTTTTTTCGCATGAGGAGATAAAGACAGATTTCATTCTCCAAGTTTTTGATGCCTGACATCACTGGAAGTCTAAACAGAGACCATATTTTGTGAAGTTGCCATCTTTTTTTCTTTCCTATTAAAGGATAACTATCAATAGCCAGCTGTTTTGCCGATTGGCTGTATGTATCTTCATCAATGACTTTTCTCGGCCTCTCAGCTGATAAATCCATTACTTTCTCCTGGGTAAACTCGTTACAGATATACTCATTACAGGGAAGGAATACATTGGTTGGAGAATGTAACATTTATCAGCTGACAGGCAGAGAAGTGTCTAATGAAAATATATTCAGTCTCAACGCCAGAAGACCTGACAAATGATAGTTGTCCTTTAACATCCGTAGGATATTCATCCTCCAATGACCAATCTGTAAAGGAGGCTATATCTGCCCAAGGGAGTCAGACATCAAAAACGGTACTGTAGCCCTAGTCATCACAAGGTAACGGATGAGCCTAATGCAGAAACTTGGCGAGTAGAGAGGCATTGCTACCTACGTTGCCCACTCAGGGGGTTGCAAGTTAGCATTGGCGTGCCATCAGGCCCTGTGAAACTGGTGTACACTGCTTTACATAAGTTAGTGCGGTTACAAGTTACAAATCTAAACTTGCCTAGCTCTTATTTCAAACTGAACAAAATAAACAAATAACTTCAGGCTACAGCATCAGCATGGCCCTAAAGCTTGTACACACATTGTTTGATGGAGTTTAGTTCAGTCCAGTTGAGAAATAATAAAATGGGAAATGGCTGGAGACCATACAACCCTTTAATCCCTTTTGGTAAACACAAAGCTCATCAGAGGAGACGTGTATACTAATTTTATAGCATTCATTGCCAGTACTCTAGTACTACTTATGTGCAGTATCTGATAACTGAACTTCATTAAGGTGTGTCAGAACAAGGAGAGTTGATTTGTCAGTCATGGGAGAAGAGTCAAGATCAGGTAAACACAATCATAAATTCATTTATGGTAGCTTCTTTTACAAGGCCCAGGTGAATAAGCGAAGGTTATAGTCCCTTTAACAGACCTTCAAGTTATTGGAAAAGAGCTTTCTCAAATAACATTACATTATGTACAGTTACCTTTATAGTAAATAACCTTACCTTGAACATAAATCCTTAGATATCATGTACTATGCAACTACGTAGTGCAGTCAAAGCATGGTTGTAAATGATACAGAAGTCAAGCTACTTGAAAGCAATAGATAAACATATGTTTTTAGGCCATATAAAAAAGGGCCATAAAATGAAAAACACAGGTAGCAGCACTTTGCTCATGAGGAGAAGCGCAGTTTTTTTTTTTATGTGGCCTGAATGGCACCTTTCATCAATAAATAAAAATAATGCAATTGCAGACAGAATACACTCCTGACCAATAACCGACTTACAATTTTAAATTAATCTTCCTCTTGCACATAAAAACACTTTTCCAAACAGGGTTGGCTAGATAGCTAGAAGTTTGGGCTGTTACAGAAATCTAAAGAACCTCTTACCATTGATATAAGCACATTGATCCAGCTTAAGCACACCTTCAGATTTCTTCACCATCGGGCCATTTGATTTCCTCTGTGGCCAGTCATAAAGGGTTTCTTTCAGGTTGCCCTGCAGAATCTTCAAGAAGCAGTGCGAGTTGGTGTGATCATGTATACTGCTGCATGGGGGGAAATGAAGACACAGGTTAGAAAAGGGTTATGCATGAAACATACAACACATATTCATAATCATTTTCATTTAATTTGTAGATTGTGTAGACAGAAAAACACAAGCCTATTGGGACTACAACTATTAAAGCTACATTTTTATGGTAATAGTCAGATTATGTACGCAGTTATATTGCAATTGTGCACCGGTGTTTCTTGCATTACCACAGTCCTGCCAAATTGGATGGACAGAAACCCCCAGCTCGGCAACTGGAGTTTTTGAATTCTAGGCCTGCTCAGCCAAATCACTACTGGTTAAGGCAGCACCATCACAGACGCAAGGCATCATTTACAAAATATGCACCAACCGTCCTACCAGCATTCCCAAGATCTTTTATCCCATCATTCACCAAATCTGTAGCCACCACCACCCACACACAATTTAGGATTCCTGGTCACAGAACTGCCCCCCCCCCCCCCCAGGAAGCTCTCCCTCACATACATATCAAAGTGAACCAGACTCTAAATGCTTTTAGTATCCTGCCAATTATTAAAATTCTTACCCTTAACTGGTTACCCTCTCCCTTTCTGGATCAGGTGTCCTCCAAATGGTGCTCTCCAAGAACTAAACCGTTAATCTAAATGTTGCCTAATAAAAGCACTTTACCTTTCTATCTTGTCTCCTGGATTTAAAGTGGAGCCTGAAGGCAGGTAAATGAGTTTTTTTTTTCAATTTGTACCCACTTGTTTTTGTCATCCGGCCACAAACGTATATAAACCTATGGAACTGGTGGCAAATTGGTACAGCATGGCCACCATTTTCATTGGTTAGTGACAATGAGCAACTAGGGCTATGAGAGCAGCACTCAAAAGAGCAGAAACTAGGAAAAGGAGATGAGAGTTGTGGCATGGAAGGAAGAAGAGGAGGGTGTTAAGAGTTCAGGAGGTGCAGGGAGTGGGTGCTTGGCCACTGGTATAAATCGGCCATCTGGGCAGGTCTATGACAGAGAAAAAAAAAAATTTCAGCGCAGGCCAGTAGCAGCGCCCGAGGTACCATTACTGGCCAAGGTAATGCCCATCTTGGAATATAGACAATAACTACACAGAATGAACATTTTTTCTTTTATATCTCCATCAGATCTTCTTAATATATTTGTACCCAGTTTTACATAAGTAGCAAGACTAGATCATACAGTTTCCCCTAGACACATACTGTAGTTCCACCATGTAACAAGTAACTTGTGACTGCAGACTGGTTGTGACAGGAGGTGCATTATCAATTGCCAATATAATGGGTAACCGCACATTGCAAGTTTTTTTTTTTTTAATTATTTATACTGATGCATTGGTATAGCTTATTCTACAACAAAAAGGTGTTGTAGCTTCAGCCATTAAAGCTTTGAAAATAAAAACAAATATGCTTTTGCCTGATGATGACCAAGCATAACTATGTATACGTGAAGGAATGTACAAGACTGCAGTCTGTACATGATAAAGTACAAGTCCTGAACAGCTCAAGGCTAGACTTGTCAATCAGATGGAAAGATCAAAACGTATATTTTGTGTTTTTCTTCATTAGAATGTATCAGACCAGCTAAGCAGCAAAACCTACAGATGTAGCAGTCCTCATCTTGGACAAAAAAACAAATTAACAATGGCACAAAATGTATTGAAAAGGATTTTAACCCTTTAGTGTCAACCTACCTAGATATTTTGTCACCCACTTTTGCCTGGCCATTTGTGCTAAATTTAACGGATTTTTCATTCAACCCTGCCATATCAGTCTCTGGTTTAAAGGATTTAAAAGCATATCTGAATGAATGGTAGCAGCTTGAATGTCTACACTGCATTCCAGCCATTTCAAAATATAGATGTACATTTTTTTTTCCAGTAAAACTTTAAACTCATGGATAGTATGGATAGTGTCTCAGAGCTTTTTGGAGCACTGAAAATGAATCTCAAAAGTTTCACCTGTGATACTTTGCCAGGTAGGCAAACTACTTAAAAAGGCAGTTTCGCATTAAGCAGGCCAGAGGTTTCAAGCAATATGGGGGAAGTAAAAATAAATAAAATATGGAATAGAGCAAAGATTTGGAGGCGGTATAAAAACAGATTTATAAAATCTAAGCGTGATCATCATACTGTGAGGAGATTTGTGGACAGCGTAGCCGGCCTGCCCGCTCCCACCATGCCGCCATTTTTTTTTTCAGATGAGCGATTTGTGAAAGTTCGATTCGGGCGAACCTGAATTTCTTGGGGAAATTCGGCGTATCGCCCGAATCGAACTTTCAAGAAGTTCGCTCATCTCTACTCACAAGTTCATGAATGCAAGAAGGAGATATCAAAGCATGGGCCCTATGTTACAATGTAACTTGGCCTATAAAGAGTTTTTTGATTGAAATTGCTAATTTCAGTAAATTTGACTTGTTAGTATTGCAAATTCAACAAATATCCATTTTTAGTTTTTTTACAACCGATATTATGCATTGAAACTCTGTTGTGCATAATACTTTGGATCAGGTCATTTTGAGTATTTTAATATATGAAAAATATACGTTATCATTGGTGAAGTAGAGGACAAATATATGGACAGTGGTGAGCGTAATGAGCTGAGCTGCAAAGTTCGGGCTCATACTAATCTTTGCGAGTTGGGGCCTACGGACCCAATCTGCATTGCATATACGGAGTATTTAATAGAACTCATTTGCATAGCATTTACCAGGTATTTTATACATTATGCCCACTGGCACAGATGCATTGTTTAATACAATGCATCTGTGCCAGTGGGCATAAACAACATTTGCCCTTTGTTCATTTAATTATATGTCCAGCTACTGGGCAAATGTAAAAACATCTGCTCACTGCTCCTTTTAATTGCATATCTAGGGACTAGCAGCTACTCTGCCACATAGAAAAACATCTGTTAATTGTCCTTTTTATTGCACATTCAGGGACAGGCAGTTTGAAAGGGTAATTCCAATTTAGATGGAATTTGTAAAGTTTATATTATTGTGTGCTAAATTGAAGCTTTTGTTATTTTTTCTTCTCTAATTGTTTGCAACTCTGTCAGTGCAGAGTTAGTGGTGGGAGATGTGAGGGGAGGAAGAGGCGCCTCCCTCAAAAATAGATCAAAAGAAAAAAAATAAATAAAATAATTTAAACAGGAGTCACAGGTTCAGGGGGAGGAGGTGGCAGAGAATCGAGCAAGTTGTTCCACATTGTGACCATGCTCACACTCCCTTCTGAGATGGTGCTGGTGCCTTTGCTGCATTGTCGGCTTTCACCTCCACCGCCTTGTGCTGCCATTGAGCCCAAAATGTTAGATGGGAAATTCGCCAGTAGTGCCTCCGCCAGGTTGCGTTTGTCAGTGAAGTCTAGTCTGCTAACCTAGCAGGCTTGACAGAGCAGGGACTCTTGCATTGATGAAAGGTATGTTGGAGACCCTTCGCGGCTTCCGGAAGGAAAAGATGTGTGAGGGTACCAGGTCTTTAGTTTGGAATACCAGAGATCAAGCAATGGGTTAACTAAGATTTGCAGGTCCTCTCTTTTGGGTCTGTGGGTTCTATCCATGGAAGCCATAAGATTTTTAAATCTGAGATAATCGGCCCCCTTGCCATAAGATTTTTAAAGATCTCAGTCTCCACCAGCCAGAATGGGAGCATTTTAAAGGCCAGCAATTTTCAAATGCTTGCATTGAAGACCGGGGCTCATGGGTAAGATGGGCCAAACTTACCATTTCTGTCCATTGTTTGGGGAATAGAAAGTTGAACGCTTCCCTGGGATGGTGTGGGCAGGCTTGGTGGTGGTAGGGTCAGTAGTGTAATTTTTTTCTGCCTTTTAACTCAGTTGGATGCAGCTAGGAAACTAAAGACTGAAACAGAGACAAATGGTGATTCCTTTCTCTAAATGATGCCAAGTAAGCACAAATATGATAAAGTAGAGAAGCAATAATGGGGCCCCTCTGTCCTTCTGGGCCCCAGTGCAGTTGCAAAAAGTTATGTTTGTGATTATCTCACATCTTCCCTTGTCGTTGGAGGGGGTGGTAGAGGCAGAGACCACAGAAGCAGCAGCGGTAGCCTCAGGTGCCGGCATTTTTATATGTTAATCATTTAAATTTTAATAATCACTAATAATTTTTTTGTTTGCTTTGCAGGTGTCTGGCCATAGACGTGGAGAGCAGAGATCAATCACAGCTTACCAGGAGCTGCTGGCACAACGTGCAAATGACCTGTGTCTTGTCAGTGCACCACTTGAAAAAATGCTATGCTGGTGAATGTGCTCAGTACCTGGGCGTCGTGGCCAGTAGTAGCAATGGGATGACTGTTGATTCTTTGCACCTTTCTCCAGCTTCCTCTGGCTGCATGGCCACCACCTCTTCCTCTGAATGCCTCTTCCACCCATTACTCCCGACTAGCCTCCACATTGCAGAAAGCCCCAGCAGTTGACACTTGGGTTTCATCCTCATGTCTTGCGATGGTCTACGTCATTATCCGCCAACACAGGTTATTGGGGAACTAGGTCTGCAACTGCGGCAGGTGGATGGCCCATGGAATCCCAACTTGTAGCGTCATCATTATAACTGCTCCATGACTTATGGATGAGACGGCCTTGCTGGTTTGAAGGTGGAGAGCTTTGCACCTTCAGCAGATGTGGAGCGTGTTGAAGACAATCCGATGGAACTTGATGCACTGTGTGCCATATAATTTATCATTACCTCAACTTGGTCTTGCCTCATCATTCAGAAATATAAAATAAGTTCCCTACGTCAAAAACAGAACATAACAGGTTTTCATACCTTAAGGGATATCCAACCTTTTATGCTACAAGTTAGTTTAGCAGCAGTCAAAGAGTGTTGGGTTGGGATTTTGTGAATCCTAAAGCAGCTAATTGGCTTAACTTCCAGCAGGGCTGTCTGGGTGTTTTTTCGCTGCTTGCGGCCACAGGTTCTAGATCACCTAGAAAGTATCTAACCTTCTTCCAAAGTTGTTGCCCACTGGACAATCCCATCAGATATGGAGAAGAGCACCTGCCCTAACAATAATCAGGGTTACTGTGTATATGAGCCACCTGTCCATGGAAGTGCAATGAAATGGACAATTCGCTTTGAATATATAATTATAAATTTTTATTCTCCAACTTTCCCTACCCACTACTCCCAAATTGGCCTCTGAGTCCGACACCTGTGAAAAAAAATGTATATTTTATTTTATTTATTTATAGAATTCTTTAATGTTTTTGTTTTACGTTATTGTTTTGAGTACTTTCCCCAGCCCATTTTGTGCAGGGCAAATCACCATGGTATTCCCCCTTGATTTGCAGCCCTCTAGCCCTTACTACCCCCATTTTACAGCTATTTTTGGGTCAAACTTTAGAGACAAGTTTTTCAAATGTTCAGAATTGGCTTCTACTTATTAAAGTTAGGTATCAAATTTGTCTTTATCCCAACTTTACTATGGCCACCTATGCAACCCTTAACCTTCTTTATCCTCGGGTCTCAATACAACCATCAACGTTCATTGTACATCAGCATAACAGAAGCTAGTCATCTGAATGGGTCTGTTGCCTCAGAAGGAGTGTGATTGGCAGCAATTCAGAAGGTTAGTGGCAGCGGTGGACCCTTCAGTAGCAGTAAGGATTAGAGGACCATTGGCAGAAATGTCCTTTAGTGACATTAAAGGCTGTGAGAACCAGAGAACAATTGGCAGGGAGTAATGTAAAATAAATATCAACAGGGGAAAAAGGAGTGCAGGATGATTGGATGAAGTGGAGAAGGCGGCAGTAGCAGCAGAGAAGGTTGAATGGACTAGAGGACAATAAGAGACAGTAAAGATAGCAGGGAGGACTGGACGCAATCAATGGACTCATAAGTTGCATGTGTCACAGCACCATAATGGGGCCCACCAAGCTCCTTTTCCCACAAACCTGGTGCTGGCCCTGGCCACCCTGGTTTGCCCGCCGGATTAAGGGTGGTCGAGGCCCCTGAGCACAAATTCTGGTGAAGGACCTAGATACAGTATTTTTTTTCCTTTAAAATAATAATCCAGCCAAGTAACTGGTTGGTGGTTGTCTGGCACCTGCCTACTTGCTGGAGGCCCACTGCCACCGATTGAAACCGAAAGGCCCCCTGGACCAAATAAAGCAAAGGTTGGTGGAGGCCTTCTTTGCAGGGTAAATGGTGGAGGCCCCCAGATGCATGCCCCTTGCGTCCTCCTCATAATCTGGCCCTAAACATGGTCATCCATTTATTAGTGTGGCCCTAAATACAGCCCCCTCTGAATTAGACCGGCACAGATACTGCACTACGTTGTCAGATAGAGCAATGATTCTCAACCTTTTTATGTCAATTACCCCTATGGACAAGCAGTCCAAGCTAATGCTGAATGTTTCTACAGCAGTACAACACAGCTTACCCACAGTCAGTTATAGTAAAGGGGGGTCTCTGTCATGGTTTTACTTGAGCATCAGGGCCAAGTGACGGCTGTCCCATGTTTCCAGCTGCTCAATAGACAGCACCATGTTAGCACTGTATGAACCAGGGCAGAGGCACCTTTGGTAAGGGGACTGGTACCCAAGTATACCAGAGAATTCCCTGGTGGGCCACTGGATTCGGGAACCCCCTTTGGACCAATCTCCGCCATTACTGCAGGGACCAATGGCTGATGAGAGCTGTACAGTAAGCAGTAAAATTTGAAACTAGACCCCTCTTGACCCAGTATGGGCTGCTATGGTGGTAGTTAAAGTCCACTTTCAATTGAATTCTGGTGCCAAAAGGATGTACACCAGGTGCCGAGCTGATCTAGTATTTTAAATTATTGGGGGATTCTACACCTTGCCGATTTGGTTCTTTGGGAGAGTGGTGTTTTAGCACAACATTTAGTTCAGAATTCTCTCTTCTTATTTTCCTCCTCCAAATCCTAGGTGCGTATAATGGGTGCATCTTATAGGGCAAAAAATACAGTAGACAGGACACTAAATACAGTAGACAGGAGACTACATGATGCAGTAGACTGAATGCTGTGGTCAGGATATAAAGGAGTCAAAATAATGTTTTCTATGGCAAGTTGTGTCTGGAGCAGGCACCAGTGAAGATCTGACCAGAACTGGATTCTCCCCAGAATGGAAAGGTAAGTCCAGTATGGCTCTTATATGAGAGGTGTGCGTCACCTGTCACATAGTAACATTCTTGGCTCACAGCATAGTGGCTTTTGTATGCTCGAGAGATTTGGAAAACTGTTACAAATGATTGCGCATGTTTACCTTCCATGTCCTTCACCCCAGCAGAGAATCATTAGATTAAACTTTCCATTTCCCTCATCCACCAGGTTCCGTGTGTACCTGCAAGACACAACAGCAGAAAATCATGAGCAACGCTTAAATTACTTACTATACTTTTACTTTACTTTCTATAGTACTACTGATTTGGGCATAAACTCAAAAAGCTTATCTGCATCATTTTGGCATATCTACTGTACATGACTGGATAGATTTAAAACCCAGCTCCAACTAGAAATTGTATTTGTTGTAGATCGCATCAGAGAGTTGTATTATTTTTTGGGGGGTTGTGACTATTGTTGAGATTTGGTAACTGCAGACCATATTCATGAAGAAGAAAAAAAAAAAAATGGCCACAGAAAACTAGGGTTTTGCCAACACAGCAGCTTCCTACCATTCAGCCATTTCCTTGCCATTCGGAGCAGTAAAGCTGAAAGGAGTGCATTCTGCTGGCCACGCCCTCATGTCAGCCATTTAATAATGCCTGGTGTAGGCATGCGTTGTGAAGCTAAGAGAGCACTCCCGACTGCCAGCTGGTATGCATATGGGCATCTGCTGATAGTTTAGGAGCGTTGGAGGCCAACATTAGGAATCCCCTGATAACTCTAGCCAGAAGGTGCATTGGTGAGGTTTACTTAAAGTGAGGTTTGGTGCTAGTCAGTGGGGGGGGGGGGGGGGGGGGGGGAAGCCAGGACGTCACTTCTCTCATCACCTATTCCACCGGCCTAGCAGTATAAATGTTGTAATGCAATTATTTTACTTTGGCTTAATCAAAAAGCGATTTCCTGACCTAAAAGACTCCTGTGCGATCTGTGGGGCTGCCACCTCTACCGAGATCATGTAGCTAGTCAGCCAATCAGCATGCAGCAGCGCAAGGTACTGCGACTAGTGTGACTGGACTGCTGCTTCAGAGTGATGTTCTGTCCAGCCAGTCATACAGCCGGACTCACAGTAAGTTTGGGGGCAAATACCTGTATACAAGTCCGCTACACTGGCCGGAAACCACAACCTTTAACTGGTTATTATTTTCAATCATTATTATCAACACCCACATCTATGTTTTCTTCAGCCCTACTTCCACATAACACTCCGTTCTTTTGAATCAGGGAATATAATCTCATAAATCAGAAAGGACTGTAATGCAACTTTTACTAATCTAACTTAATAATGCGATTAATGCTGCCAACACGTACTCCATGCACTCTATAGCTGCCATTACTTGGCTAGTGATGAAAGGTCAGGAAAGTTTTATCTACCTTTCACTTGTTGCCAAGTATTAAAATAAAAGATACTGACCCAAAGTCAAAATGACAACAAAGTGTAATTTTGCAGCAGCAAGTTGAGGGAAAAAATAAATATATAAAAAGAAACATCTGGTTCTCCTTTATCTGATGGATATAGCGCTACGTGACGTGTTATAAATTCACCAGAGCTTGGCAGCACAGAACTGTTCTCTGGAATCTACCCACTTACGTCAGTTTAAGCCCAGCATATGGGGGGGGGGGGGGGAAAATTGGCGCACACTCATCCAATTTCAATTTGCCACCCAACTCCAGACTTCACCCAACAGGTACTCTTATCCCCAAAGCTTGCTGGAGTCAGTGGTTGATAAAAGGAGGATGATCACCTAGGATTCTGTGGCAGCCAATATGCTGGAGGACCAAGCTTCTGATGGAGTCCTTTCCCCTAAGACTTTGTATTTTCACTCTTGACCACTTAGTGTCCTTGACGCAGGCTAAGATGTAGGCTGCAGCCCTCTGAATGGTTGACAGTCACTCAAAAGTTGACTATTTAGGATCAAATCTTCAAGATGTCTATGTTACTATGTAAGGGGACTGTTCCCTTAGTTAAACCGGACCTTCACCATTTTTTGAAAAGCCCAAACCCTTAAAAAACTATTCCCCAGCATCTAAAATAAATATATTTTACGTTTTTAGTCACTTATTATTCTTTCCCCCAAAGGACTTTAGGATACGGGTGCTGCCATCTTGACTCAGAAGCATCACACTTACTGGGGAGAGGACAGTGGGATAAAATACAGGGGGGGGGGGGGGGGTTATAGCTGTGCTTTGCTCAGACAGAGCAGAGCTGGGGTCAGGAAAAGGTCAGCAGTCCCAGAATGCAGAGCAGCACAGTCAGAAGGCACTTCCTGTTTGCAGGCTGCCTGATGTTCCATGAGCCGCCATCTTGGATGTTTAAAGGCTCATAACATGCAGTAGATGCAGGTAGGATGATTTTTAATGTGGGAAATCTGTATGTACAGGGTGTGGGAAACATATAAGATAGACTCTTATTCAGAGTGAAGGATGGCTTTAAGCTGCTGTACAAGACAACGTGGTTCTCCAATCTCCAGGGTAATCTTCTAGGAGGTTTGATCCTTACTACTGCTCTAACAAAATTGCATAGCCCAAAGGGCGTTTAGCCCAACGTTTCCCACCTAGAGCTGAATAGGCTGATTTTTATAACTTCAGGAGACCTTAGCCTGAGGCCCTTGTCAAGGCCGGATTTAAGAAATTCTAGAATATCCTTAACGTCATAGCTTGATTTGGGATCTTGTAGATTAGAAAGAATTTTTTTCCAGATTCTGAAATTAAGAATTTTAAATTTGTGGAGCTTCTTCTGGATTTTAAAAGTGTTGAAATCATTCTCTCTCTAAAACCAGGCCGTCAAATGTAGCTGGAACTGATAGGGACAAATGTATTGGACAAATGTATTGATCCCGACTTCCGGAGATGAACAGGGCTATCTATTGCCATTTCCAGGATCAACAGGAACCATGGCCCCCAGGCCCAATAAGGAAGGACTGTAATCACCTGGACTATCAAGCATCATGGTTTCTGGAGAAACCTCAGTATCAATGGAGTGGGAGGAAAGGTGTATCCTAGGTCGAAGTTCCATACCGGAGTAATTGCATTCACCCCGCTGGACCCTGGAGAAAGTGTCCGCACTTTTCTGTTTTCCTTTGAAGCAAAGAGAATGATCTGGTAGAGACCATCTCCGCACTAGCTGCTAGAATATTGCTTGTTGAGCGACTACTTGTTGAGGGATGACCTGGACAGCGAATCTGCTATCCGATTCTCCTTCCCCAGAATAAACATTGCAGAGATAAGGCGCAAGTGGCTTATGGCCTATTACAGAATTGATGACAACTCGTGCATCATAGTTGCGCTCTTGGTTCCTCCTTGACGGCGACCTTACTCAAAGGCTTTGAGAGCTAGCTTCACTGCCCGGAACGCCAAGACATTGGAAACTAGTCCCGATGTTCTGAAGTTCCAAGGACTTCAAACTCTTTTCTTCCCAACCCAGGATGCTGGCATCTGTGTGAAATACCACCCAAGTTGTGGGGATGAACAATAGGCAATTGGTCAGATTCCCTGACTGGCACCCCCAGAGTAGAGTAGAAAATGTCTCAATCTGTCATCTGGATAGATTCTTTGAGACATTGAGGTCTTGTCCCATTGGAATACACGCAGTCGCCAGTGGGCCCAATTGACCACCAATATTGTTGCAGTTAACGTTCCCAGCAGACATTCCCTGGCTGACAAAGAGGGCTTTTGGAACCTTCGATGATAAGTATCATTTCTATCTCGCTGCCTGGAAGAGATCTAATCTTGTGTGTTGAACAGGGCTCCTAGAAATATTAACTTCTGCATTGGGACCAACTGGCTATCTGGCCAGTAAATTAACCAGCCATAGCCATGCAAACTCTTGATCACGATTTTCTTGTGTTTTAGAAGAAGTTTCTGGGATCCTGCCATCAGCAATACGTCATCGAGATAGTGGAAGATCCTTATCCCTGAAACTCTCAGAGAAGCCACTAGTGCTACCAGGAACTTTGAAAAACATCCTTGGCAAAGTGGACAGTCCGAAAAGGGGGGCTGTAAATTTATAGTGATCTTTCCCGACAGCAAGTCTTAGGTACTGTTGTTGGTATGTGTACCAGAATATGAAGGTAGTCATTCTTCAAATCAAGGGAAAGGAGCCTCTAGATGCATAGCTCAGGATACCATTGACCACGGCTCCTTTTGAACTTGAGCCTTTTGATATAACATTTGGATGTATTGGGATAAAGTGGATGCTTCCTCCTTGCTTGATGGTATTTTCCTTTGAAGGAAGTAATCTTGTACTGTGTAAATTTTACACAGTATGGAATGCGTTGATAGTCTTGCTCCCACTGGCTCTTTGACTGTAATTGCCTCACCAGGCCTTTGGAATCTTCTCTTTTCTAGAGAAAGTAAGCCAGAACTTCCTCCCGTGACCACATTGATGGGCTTCTCCATTTTGTTGCCGAAAAGGGAGCCATCAAATGGGATCTTAGTGTGCGCCTGATTGGGGATATCATTTGCGGACCAAGCTTTTATCCACAGGGCTTGACGAGCAGTTACAGAAGATAGCATGGCTTCAAATTAATTCTTAATGATATCTATGGTGGCTTCCGCTATTAAATCGTAGGAAAACTTCAGCTAGGCTGCGATTATTGTATCACCCTCCACTTGATTCTTTAAAGCATGGTCCACATTAGAGACCCATACCTTGAGGGCTTTAGCTATAAAGGATAAAGCTAGACCTGGTCAGCAAGCACTCCCAATCTGGGTATAGACATTCTTCAGGTCCACTTCCATCTTTATGTCCAGTATGTCCTTGAAGGAAGTGTCATCTTCTAAAGGCACTTCCTTGGGACTCCTCCAGCAACTTGACATCTTCAGGCTTGAAGGGATAGTTTTTGCATGCCTTATTCTTGAAGGGTTACCTCTTGTGGGTTGACGTTCACACCTTTGAAAAATTTCGGACTTTCTGACTGGAATAAAAATTAATTGGGATTTGGTCAGTTGTGGGTAATATCTTTCTTCATTTGGAGGTTGCTCTGGTTGTTCTTCCCATTTAAGAGCCCCATGATGGCTATGATTAAGAGTTTCACCAAGGTAAAGCTGAATGAGCCATCATCCATCTCCTTCCTCCCCAGAGTGGGACATTAGATGAGTAGAAAGCCCCACAATAGCACAACTGGGGCCAAACGCTTAGAGAGAAGGTAGAAGCTCACGTCCAAAACTAACAACTTGTCTAATGACAGCCAGTGAGTCTGTATTATAAGTATCCTGAACTGATAATTGGTGGAGCAGACTTGTCTGGTAGGAGTCTGCAATCGAAAAAGCTGCACTTCTCTGGATCCATATGTCTCCTTCTGGAGTTATGGCGGCTCCTATGCTTGGACCTTGACCGGGAAACGTGGCCTTGACCTCATACTGCAAGCTCCTAAAGCTGAGTGAGACCTGAAATGATCGGGACTTCTATCATGATCACTTCTGGATTAATCATCAGGCTCCTTAACCCTTAGTATGACACCACGGATACACCCGGAAAAGGGAGCATTTCTAGTCACTGATTAAGCAGTAAGGACATTTCAGTATTTTCACAATCTGACCAGTGAAATCATTGTAGGAGAATCTAGAGCCACTGCAGCCAGATAGCCACTAATTCCAAGACATGCAGAGTGCATATTTCCATCTGCCATGTTCTATCTTTGGAAACAAGCAACCCACACCTGCAACACAAGGCCAGAATAACACTTAAGGCAGCCGATGCAGTGTCCGGTGTTCTAAAATGTACCAATTTATATTTGTACACAGATGTAATGGATGCCAGGGCCTGGTTTCTGTGACTTCCAGTGTTCAGTTGCAGTGCTTGTCTGTGTATTGCCACAGGTGCTACTTGGGGGGGCGTAACAGATGACTGCCTCGCTTCAATTGTATCCATGCCCCTGCCCATAATGAACTAAGTGCCCAAAATATTAAAAAGGAGTATTATTGAGTGAGTATTTATTATGACATGATCGCCTTGTGTGTCTGAATATCTGGATATCTACCAAACACTCAGAAAATGTGAAATGTACTGATTATTATTTGATAACTAAACATTTCTGGCATTATCAAAGTGTGTGTGTGTTTGCTGGAGATAAGGCATTAGCCTGAAATTACTCACATGCCCGTGCCTCATGTTAAGTAACAAGTGAATCACTGTGATGTGTTTTATACACAACTTGTTACTTTCCAGGACTAAAGGTTAGTTCTGGCACCAAGGTCAGGTTAAAAGGACCAAAAACCTCTTGCGGTAACCCTGAACTTTAAAAGACTACAGGGCTGGCCGCTAGCCTTTCCCAAATTCAGATCACCCGCTGTGTGAAACCCGTGGTGACCAGTAAAGGAGTTTACTGGTGGCTCCCAGGGCTCTTACTTTGCCACGACTGCATCACTTCCTTTTTCATCTGCTTTCCTGTAGCTGAAGCGTGGAAAGATGGGAATAACTGTATACAGGGAAGTCAGGGATATCAGCCGGCATTATTGAGCCATTTCTCCCTTTATTGTTTGGGGGGGGGGGGGGGGGATTATCAAAGGATGTTTGCTTCTGATCTTTGAGATTAAATGTATGCATTAGATATAATTCTGTACACCGTTCTCAGCACTACACCAAAAAGAAAGCAGGTCCCAAGTGCTCTCCTTTAAATAATAGCTATTCCAAATAATTAGTATCTAATGTTAAAAATTGACAAAACACATTATATGGCTAGAGGAAAAGCTACCTGCAAACATCCCTAGGGGAAAATGATTTAAAGTTTTCTTTTTTTAATATAACTTTCTATTGATACAGGAGAGCACTGCTTAAAGCTGGCCTTATCCATGTAACCTAGCATCGGGATCTGGGCAAGTGGCCCCCCATCAACATCAAATGGAGTAGCTCAATTATTGGTTTTCAACCATATTTCGATTGCAGTATTTTGGAGTTTGTTAGATTAACATTCTACCTACAGAAGAGTTTACAGCAAAGAAAACAATACTTTGTAGATATTTTTAAACTAAGTATTACTGTGGAAGTGGAAGCGAGCAGGGATTTGTAGGCGTACTGACCAGGGGAGTACCTGTAAATTAGGCTATGTGCGTCTGTCAGACCAAGCGGCAGTGCAGAGGGGGCAGCAACTGCTGGACCTGTTTTTTTTTTTTTTTTTTTATGATTATGTGTTTTTCTCTTATTAGTGGTTCAGTTGAGATTGGGGCACCGCAACACACTGTCATGTTTTAAGTCAATGGTGGCTCAGCGGCCTCCGCCCTGCCCCCTAACTCTTGGGTCTTGGGGGCGGGGGGGGGGGGGGGGGGGACATCTTTCTATAGTTTGACTCAGGTCAGCTAGAAGCTAGGTTCCCCCTGGTACCACTTCTAGTTAAAGCCATCTTCACTCATTGCCAAGATGGATCTGCCAAGCTCAGGCGTATCCATTGTGTAACAGTCATCTCCTGTCTCCTGGAACTATGGCTAAACAAATACATCCACTCAGGATGATTACAGCAATAACGGGTCAGCAGTTTAGTTAAACTGCCTATTTGTTTGGGATGTGTCACACAACCACCCATGATCTGTCTCAGCAATGCAATGACCTCTGCTGTAGAGTGCACATGTTGAACAACCAGGAAGCATATTGGGGGGGGGGGGGCTCAGTCAATATGGTGCAGGCCGATCTTTAGCCCCAGTCTGTCACTTGTGCAGCCCATGGTGGCCAATGGGATTTCTCAAGACATGTTGTGCACCATTGCTCAGTAAACCTTTGGAGTTGCCAGCAGGAGCCCAAAAATTGGCCTAAAGACACACCCTGGAGTTGGCGGCAGCAGCATCAGGAGCCCAAAAATTGGCCTAAAGACACACTGGAGTTGGCAGCAGGAGCCCAAAAATTGGCCTAAAGACACACACTGGATTTGGCAGCAGCAGCAGGAGCCCAACCATGAACTCCCGTGTGTCTTTAGGCCAATTTTTGGGCTGCCAACTCCAGTGTCTCTTTCAAGCTTTCCCAGAGGTGGGTGAATAACCAGCCTACACCCCATTTTTGACCTGTCCCCCCAGCCATGGCTATGAAGGCTTGCATTGGTGCCTTGACTTTTAGTTTGGATGATCTGGGGGAAAGTCTATCACACAACTCTGGGGCTTCTGCTAGACAAAAGACAATTTTTGGATTACAAAGAAAAATATTGCATGACAGCATATATTTATAGTTCTGACCTAGGACTTGGATATTTATGGCCTCCTAATCTTATTCGCTGATCTAAAGACATAAAGACAACTATTGTTTCAGTAAAGAATGGTAATAGTATAACAGTGGCACAAGACAAATAGATTGTTTCAAAAGAACAAGAGCAACTTGCCCTGTTCCAAAATAAAGATATAGATATATTTAGCGATTAGGTTTATAAGGTTCGGCCCACCATTGCAACCCCCCCCCCCTCTGCACCATTTGGAGCCTTCCATGAGGTCTACAGGTTTAGCACTTCAGTCAAAACAACTTTCTATTATCACTTAGGAGTCAGATGATATAATTATGCCAAATGCCTACAGTACATTGTCCCGTCGAGTCCAGACACATCTTTCTGTTTGCTCTAACCCACGCATAAGAATGAAAAAAAAAAAAAATATTTATGCATACTTTATATATGCATGGCAGACAGTTGACTTGTTCAATTTAACTAGGGCAACCCTCATGTTAAAGGAGACCGACACCTAAAATCCCTAATCAGGGAGCTCAGACATGAAAATTAATTGAAAATGGCAGTCATTTACTCAGTTCTCTAATTTTCCATTATGGTGTGTGCAGTAGCAAACTGGGGCAACAAGTCAGCGCTGGATTTTACCTGCCCGAGACTTCCCTGCTGAACCTCCCAACCATGAGGCCAGGGGCTATAGAATTGGGGGCTGGGGTTCCTTGGCTTGTGGGTACAGGGGGCTGAGAGGGAGACTAAGGGGGCAGGGATTGAATGTGGGTGTAAAGAGAAGCAGCCCAACTGGCCCCAAAGCAGTTTGGCCCACCAGCCAGTCCGCCCCAAAGTGTGTGCTTAAAAGGAGGACCCTGTACTCCCTAGATCCCTCTGATGGGGGGGGGGGGGGGGGGGGGGAGTTCACACAGTGGGGCAACCCAAACTGGGATTCCCCAGGGGCAACTTTCAGACTCTTGGCATATTGGGTTTCAATCCAATTGAAGGTCGTTCCAAGCAAAGGGAAAGGATCTTTCATTCACCAGCACTTTGCATTCCTGAATAAACCATAAAGGACTTGCTGCCTTCTGCAGCCTCATTTTTCAGGATCCCAAAAATAAATGGAATTATGAGGGGACCAAGACATTGAAGCATGCATGGCTCTCATCTGCTGCTGAGGAGGCCCTGCAGAAGAAATTGAAGAGAAGAGATTGAGTTAACAGGGGATTATTAAAATAATAAGCAACAGAACAAGGCTGGATGAAAGCACATGCATAGCAGAAAGCAGGCTAATATAGCCTTTTGCCTGGAATGTCCCTTTATTGTGTAGACAGGGCTGCCTTTTGTGTCTGGGATGGGCATCCTGCACATACACCCCCCCACAAATGATCTTAATGCAAATAAATAAATACATGATGGTGGGTACATGTGCACCGATGTGCAACCCTAAGTAAACCTAGCACGCTCCTCCAAGCCGATAGGAGCATAGTTATAGTAGGTCTGCTCAAGCTGCCAACACACAACACAGATCCTGCTCTATATTCCTCCTGCAACAAGGTTTTCCAACAACTGTACAGTTTTCAGCCCGATCCACCACATTTGCACCACTGTCTGCCAGTGAGCTCAGAATAACCATGCTGATATGAAGTGGATTCAATATGGTCATTGTTTTCCAATGACTAGAGGAGCACATGCTGAAACCAGACAAGTACAGTCTGGGCAAAGCTGGATCATCTCCCTCAGAGCTAAGTCAAGATTTTTTTTATATTAAAGTATAGACAAATATCCTATTTAAACATCCCTACCCCTCCCTCACTGCCTTTTGGATGTCGGCGTGATCTAATACACTGACATTGGGCAGTATTCCTGGCCCCTTTCCACCCCCCTTTCCTACCTTAGCCACCCCAGAGTGAAGGCTGCAGGTTTAGCCGGCCTTACTTGTAGCCATCCTGTTCAAATGGCTACAGGTAAGCCATTTCAGCCTATGAAATGACACTGCGCACGTGCGAGATCTGTAGGGTGGCGCAGTGCAGGTTGGGATTCCAAGATGGCGCTGCCCGACGGAGGACGACGCGGGAGCAGAGGGTTGCTGAGCATGTTGCAGCCGGAGAGGTAAGTTAACATTAACTGTTTTGTAAACCAGAGGGGCAGGGAAGCCAGGTCTTGGGGAGTTTTTACTAACTCCCCGTGACCTGTAATGTTCCCCTTTAAAACATAGAAGGCTGACAGCAGAAGGAGAGTGGTTAAAACTTAAAAAAAAAAAAAAACTCTTTATTCGCCTTTTCTCCTGCGTACACTGTCACCTCAGCAGTTACCTAAAGAGCTTCATCCAGTTCCCTTGCTGCACCGTCACCTTGCACTGAGCACTTCGTCAGACTTTTCTTCCCGTTTCCCTCTGATGTGGCGACGCCCCTGCCGTCACAGTGAGCTACCATGCCCCCTATATTCACTGCAATGGAGGGGGCATGGTAGCTCACTGTGACTGATCAAGAGGGAGACAGGAAGAAAAGTCTGAAGAGAGAGCTGTGCTATGTGAGGTGCCAGTGCAACCAGGGACCTGGATGAAGTCTTTCAGGTAAGCGCTGCAACTGCGGTCGAGGAGCTATGGTCTGCATGGGAGAAAAGGCGAGTATAGCCTTTTTAAAATTTTGCCTGAAAACGTACTTTAATTAAAATAGTTTTTCTGACAATGCTCCTGATCTTGCCTTCAGTTAGCTTTGTGTTAAAAGCTTCCCTTCTGGACCTTATTTAATCCTTTCATATATTTAAAGGCCTCGATCATGTCTCCTCTCCCCCTTTCCTCCAAAATGCAGACAATCGCTCTTAGTCCAGCAGATTCTAACTCCTGCGCCCTCTGCGTTGTGGAGCAGTTAGCCTAAAGGTAAGGGAAGTGGGCTTGTGACCGGAGGGTTCGATTCCCAGCTATGGGACATGACGGAGGAAGAATTCATGTGTGTATTAGCACCCAATGGCCACTATTTGCACTATTACTACTAACACGATCGTCATCTGCTTCGTGGATACTACAGAAGCAGCAGATGGTCGGGGCAGACGGAGCTGGATGCAGACCAGGCTCACCAGTTCACACAGTTGTGAATCATGTTTTGGTATACCCCAGGGGGGGGCGGTTGTGTTTGGTTTAGTTCCGCTTTAAGCCTATCTAGACATGACTTATCTTTAAAGTGGACCAACACCCTGCCTGATCTATAAGATTCCCAGGCCAATCAGATCCTCCCCGCGGGGAATCCAAAATCGGGATGCCCTGCTGTGTGAAACCCCCCAGGACGCCCCATTCACCCTACCTTACTCCTGGTCCAACGGCGCATGCGCGGGCCGCATCTCGCGCTTCTCTCTAGCAGGGTGCGTGCCCGCGCCGGCCATTTGTGAATGCCCGACGCGGGCGCGCTCCCTGTTAGAGGGGAGGCGCGAGATGCGGCCGCCAGCGTGCTCGGAGCCGCTGTGGTTGTACGACGCTTGGACCCCCGATCGGGGTGCCCCGCCGAAGTGGACCAAAACCCAGGATAGTGAAAATCCTGGGTGTTGGTCCACTTTAAGTCTTTCCTCTATTTTTGTAGCCCAGCTTTACAAAAATATGCTGGAAATGTTGTCTCCATGTGTATTTAACCTCTCATCTTCAGGTGGACCAAAGCCTGTTAAATCTCCCTTGCCCTGGTAAAAACTCTTCCCCTAGGGGACATCTCCAAAAAAAAAAAACCCTCTTCCACGTGGGCCACTCAGCCAATAAGCAGTGACTGTGTAATTCAGATTTCCTTTGCCGCAATGAGCAGCAAGAAAATCTAATAGTGAGTCAAACCAGTGATGGGCAAGGGTTAGATTCACACAGCAGGGCATGTCAATTCGGGATGTCCCAAAAAGTGTTATACACTCAAGGGCAACTATACACCAGTGACCCTGGAGACTTTCAGAGGCCGATTTTCCCATCCCAGTTTGGAATGCCCCACGATATGAAATCCCCTGGATCGGCTACTATACGCACCTCACCAGCAATCAAATGGCACATGAATGGGCAGCATCCCTGGCCTCCCTCAGTTGATGCCTGTACCCACGCCAGGTGTTTCCAGATGGCTGGCATGGGTACACGGGGGGGGGGGGGGGGGTGTCCAGCGCTTCGTGGTCTGACTTAGCTTACAGATGCTACATCTGTTTAGTAAAAGTTAAATGGAGAGCAAGTCTTATGTATAGTACAGCGCTACCGAAGATGATGTTGCTATTTAAATTAATAATAATAATAAATCCAGGGGCACAGTGGGGCATACCAAATCGGAATCATAACAATCAAAAGGTGTTCCTCTTTAAGAAAAAAAAAAAGTCTTTGTAAGCTGCAATCTCGCCAGGCCGGCAAGTTCTGCAGCAAGCAGCTGGTCAGAGTTTAAGAGCAAATGCTGCATCCCCTGCTCTGCCCCCCCAACAAGCTTTCTTGCAATATGCAGCTCAGCAGGGAGCATGCACATCCTCAGGGTCCCAGAGAAATGCAGGATTTGCTGTAAGTGGAAACAATCACTCATTCCATTTTGAATGCTATTGGAGACTGCAAACCATAGCTACATACAGTACTACAAAATTTTTACATTCTGGTAATAGGGATTGCAATATAGGGTATGTCCTTTAGTAGTACATAAAGTATTGTATAAGTTTCCCTTTCTGTGATTTGTTTGATTACAATCATCAGCATCACTTACACATTCAACATTTCTAGCAAGTAGAAGTGAACAAAAAGGAAGAAAAAAAAAAAACAGATGTTTTTGGGAATTGATCTCTCAAGAGAGAGGAGAATCTGGTTAGATCTGGATAAGCAGCTAGTCCAGCCATGCGCTGCTAGAAGGCTGATCTGGCAACAGCCTGCAGTGGTGTCAAATCCATGACAGGCGATTGGCTCTGGAATTCACACCCTCGCCACTCCCAAAGAGGACGCTAGCTGTCAACATGATCTGCTATAGAACAAGAAAAAAAAAAAAAAAAAAAAAAAAAAGTTTGCTGCACGAAAGAAAGAACAAAAAATAAGGATCTAGCTCTGCAATGAGTAAATCAGCACCATAACTATAATACCAAAAGAACAAAAAGAAAAGTATAAATTGATAAGCACATTTTTGGAAAAAGTTTGCAGCACAGATGAATGAATATACGAAGAAGAAAAAAAGATTGTCACTCTGCAATGAATAAATTAGCACTAGTACATGGTTACTACACCTTTTCTTAGCAAAAAAGTACAAATAATTAGCATGGAGGTTTTTTCATAAGCTAAAATACATGCAATGAGTTTTTTTTTTGGTAAAGCTAAAAAAATAGTGCAACATAAAGCATATAGTTATTGATATAGATCTATTTACAATACAGTTAGAAAATATATATAGGATCATTAAACATTCCTAGATACAATTATTACAAGAAAAGTTTCTATTCTGAAACCCCATCCAGGAGTTGGTTGGTGGGTTTTAGTTCCTGCCAGTCACCTGACTTCCCACAATCTAGCAGACAATGCCAGCATGCCCTCACTGCTAGACGTGGCTGGCATTCTCAATTTAAAGACACACATTGCTGCCAGCATTCGCTCATCCAAGTGGGTTATACTTTTTAACCCTCCTCAAACCTCCAATCATTAAATCTTGTAAAATGATATCATATATATTATACAGGTGTTTACATGCTAATTTGCTATATTTGAGCATAAAAAACACAATTATAAAAACACAGATCTACAATAAAAAAAAACATTATGCAAATAAACTTGGACCTAATCATTCCTGCTCACCAAACCAATGACTTTTCCCTTTGCCAGATGTTAAATCACATCATCACACCAATATTAAAAATGCAAGTTTCAATAAATGAATGCGTTTAGCAATGTAGCAATGCATATGGTACCTGTAAGGGTCAAACTTGGCATATTTCATCCACTCCAGTGGGTTACTCTCATAGGATTCCATGATGTCCTGCACCTCCTCCACATTGACTTTATCACTTGAGAAGATGTTGTGCAGGATCTGGATCAGGTCATCCAGTGTGTGTGGTTTGGTCACCTTTGTGTGTTCCATTCTTACAGATGACAAGTATGTGGCCTGATCCCCCTCTGGCAGGTCAGTAACTGCAGCAGCCAGCTCACCACTGAATGCACACTGCTGCCTGTCTTCTCTATTTAAGCTCTCCAATTTGCAGAGGGCTGTACCAAGTTTCTCAGGGGTGGCAGGAGAGATGAGGCTGTTGTTTGTCACAGTACTTCTCCTCTCTTATTATTAGAGGATAATAAATGCAGTCCAATCAACACATAATTATCCTTGCTCTGATAAGACAGAAAGTTTCTTTGTTTTCCAACCACACCTGTGAACACTGGGAGCAAGATCCACCTTTTGCATAGTGCACCACACTGCCACTGCCTCCTGTCCTGCTGTGCTGTAGCATAAAGCTTTGCAGGGGATGGGGGCTTCTTTTAATTTAAAGCAGCCGCCATAGAAACCTTTACAAGCTAAGAATTCCATTCATTCCAAGTCACTTAGGATTGCCTATAGACAGCGTACTTGTGACCAGCAAAGTCTCTCTGTGCAGACATGAATTCATCTTTCACTCATGAATGAAGAAAAGAGCGTATAGGATGGGTGGCATGACAGCCGTGGCTTCATTTTGGGTTGAAGGGGATATCTAAAGATTATAATGTAAAGACTCTAATGTAAACTTCATTAATGGGCATCTGTAGCCAATTGAAATAAAAAAGGACTTTCATCTTAAAGCAGAACAAAACCCAAGATCTGTTCCTTGCCTCCGTGGCCTCCCAAATTGGGGTGCCCCACTATGTGAAACCCCCCCAAGTGGCGCACATCCCAGCCTTTCACACACGGCCAAAGACGCTGAGGGTGCGGCTGCTCGATATTTATATCTGAGAGGGAGCCAGTCGTAAGGTGAGTTTTTCAGCGCCCCGGTAGGTTTCACACCATGGGGCATCCTGATTTTGGATGCCTCAGGGGAAGGCCAACGACCAGTCCTGGAATCTTTTAAATCACGTTGGATACTGTTCCTCTTTAAAGTTGCACTATACTCCAGTCAGCACTTCCTCATTCATGGTGTGTGGCACCAAATAGCAGTTAATCAGGTGACCAATGGAAACCATTCAGGTTTAATGTGCAAGCCCACAGGGAAATCCAGATTGGTCACCAGTAGAGATGAGCGAGTAGTATTCGACCGAGTCGGTATTCGATCGAATACTACGCTATTCGTCATACTCGATTTCGATCGAGTACAGCGGCGATGGCGCACTCACAATTCGTTTCCCCTCACACCTTCCCTGGCGCGTTTTTTACACCAATCACCATGCAGGGGGGGGGGGTGGGACAGGTCCTGGGAGGACGCTGGCATCGCGAGAACGGCGTCTAGACGCATTGACTGGAAAAACCATGTGACCTCGAATCTACAAAACTCAGCACTTCCTCTTCGTCAGCATTAGCAGCTTGAACTTAGTGAGGGATAGACGCTCACAGCAGGGAAAGACAGGCTGTAGCTGGCAGGGCCCCAGAAGCTCGGAATATCGCATTTACCACCATATATACCAGCTACCAGAAGACAAGAGAGTCATTAAGAGCCCTTATTAGGGCTACTATGCTGAACGGTATATAGCTCATATGTAGGCAGGCAGGGCCCCAGAAGCTCAGAATATCGCTTTTACCACCATATATACCAGCTACCAGAAGACAAGAGAGTCATTAAGAGCCCTTATTAGGGCTACTATGCTGAACGGTATATAGCTCATATGTAGGCAGGCAGGGCCCCAGAAGCTCAGAATATCGCTTTTACCACCATATATACCAGCTACCAGAAGACAAGAGAGTCATTAAGAGCCCTTATTAGGGCTACTATGCTGAACGGTATATAGCTCATATGTAGGCAGGCAGGGCCCCAGAAGCTCAGAATATCGCTTTTACCACCATATATACCAGCTACCAGAAGACAAGAGAGTCATTAAGAGCCCTTATTAGGGCTACTATGCTGAACGGTATATAGCTCATATGTAGGCAGGCAGGGCCCCAGAAGCTCAGAATATCGCATTTACCACCATATATACCAGCTACCAGAAGAGAAGAGAGTCATTGAGAGCCCTTATTAGGGCTACTATGCTGAACGGTATATAGCTCATATGTAGGCAGGCAGGGCCCCAGAAGCTCAGAATATCGCATTTACCACCATATATACCAGCTACCAGAAGACAAGAGAGTCATTGAGAGCCCTTATTAGGGCTACTATGCTGAACAGTATATAGCTCATATGTAGGCAGGCAGGGCCCCAGAAGCTCAGAATATCGCATTTACCACCATATATACCAGCTACCAGAAGACAAGAGAGTCCTTATTATTAGGGCTACTATGCTGAACAGTATATAGCCCATATGTAGGCAGGCAGGGCCCCAGAAGCTCAGAATATCACATTTACCACCATATATACCAGCTACCAGAAGACAAGAGAGTCATTGAGAGTCCTTATTATTAGGGCTACTATGCTGAACAGTATATAGCCCATATGTAGGCAGGCAGGGCCCCAGAAGCTCAGAATATCGCATTTACCACCATATATACCAGCTACCAGAAGACAAGAGAGTCATTGAGAGCCCTTATTAGGGCTACTATGCTGAACAGTATATAGCCCATATGTAGGCAGGCAGGGCCCCAGAAGCTCAGAATATCGCATTTACCACCATATATACCAGCTACCAGAAGACAAGAGAGTCATTGAGAGCCCTTATTAGGGCTACTATGTTGAACAGTATATAGCTCATATGTAGGCAGGCAGGGCCCCAGAAGCTCAGAATATCGCATTTACCACCATATATACCAGCTACCAGAAGACAAGAGACTCATTGAGAGTCCTTATTATTAGGGCTACTATGTTGAACAGTATATAGCTCATATGTAGGCAGGCAGGGCCCCAGAAGCTCAGAATATCGCATTTACCACCATATATACCAGCTACCAGAAGACAAGAGAGTCATTGAGAGTCCTTATTATTAGGGCTACTATGCTGAACAGTATATAGCTCATATGTAGGCAGGCAGGGCCCCAGAAGCTCAGAATATCGCATTTACCACCATATATACCAGCTACCAGAAGACAAGAGAGTCATTGAGAGCCCTTATTAGGGCTACTATGTTGAACAGTATATAGCTCATATGTAGGCAGGCAGGGCCCCAGAACCTCAGAATATCGCATTTACCACCATATATACCAGCTACCAGAAGACAAGAGAGTCATTGAGAGTCCTTATTATTAGGGCTACTATGCTGAACAGTATATAGCCCATATGTAGGCAGGCAGGGCCCCAGAAGCTCAGAATATCGCATTTACCACCATATATACCAGCTACCAGAAGACAAGAGAGTCATTGAGAGCCCTTATTAGGGCTACTATGCTGAACAGTATATAGCCCATATGTAGGCAGGCAGGGCCCCAGAAGCTCAGAATATCGCATTTACCACCATATATACCAGCTACCAGAAGACAAGAGAGTCATTGAGAGCCCTTATTAGGGCTACTATGTTGAACAGTATATAGCTCATATGTAGGCAGGCAGGGCCCCAGAAGCTCAGAATATCGCATTTACCACCATATATACCAGCTACCAGAAGACAAGAGAGTCATTGAGAGTCCTTATTATTAGGGCTACTATGTTGAACAGTATATAGCTCATATGTAGGCAGGCAGGGCCCCAGAAGCTCAGAATATCGCATTTACCACCATATATACCAGCTACCAGAAGACAAGAGAGTCATTGAGAGTCCTTATTATTAGGGCTACTATGCTGAACAGTATATAGCTCATATGTAGGCAGGCAGGGCCCCAGAAGCTCAGAATATTGCATTTACCACCATATATACCAGCTACCAGAAGACAAGAGAGTCATTGAGAGCCCTTATTAGGGCTACTATCTTGAACAGTATATAGCTCATATGTAGGCAGGCAGGGCCCCAGAAGCTCAGAATATCGCATTTACCACCATATATACCAGCTACCAGAAGACAAGAGAGTCATTGAGAGTCCTTATTATTAGGGCTACTATGCTGAACAGTATATAGCCCATATGTAGGCAGGCAGGGCCCCAGAAGCTCAGAATATCGCATTTACCACCATATATACCAGCTACCAGAAGACAAGAGAGTCATTGAGAGTCCTTATTATTAGGGCTACTATGTTGAACAGTATATAGCTCATATGTAGGCAGGCAGGGCCCCAGAAGCTCAGAATATCGCATTTACCACCATATATACCAGCTACCAGAAGACAAGAGAGTCATTGAGAGTCCTTATTATTAGGGCTACTATGCTGAACAGTATATAGCCCATATGTAGGCAGGCAGGGCCCCAGAAGCTCAGAATATCGCATTTACCACCATATATACCAGCTACCAGAAGACAAGAGAGTCATTGAGAGCCCTTATTAGGGCTACTATGCTGAACAGTATATAGCCCATATGTAGGCAGGCAGAGCCCCAGAAGCTCAGAATATCGCATTTACCACCATATATACCAGCTACCAGAAGACAAGAGAGTCATTGAGAGTCCTTATTATTAGGGCTAGTATGCTGAACAGTATATAGCTCATATGTAGGCAGGCAGGGCCCCAGAAGCTCAGAATATCGCATTTACCACCATATATACCAGCTACCAGAAGACAAGAGAGTCATTGAGAGCCCTTATTAGGGCTACTATCTTGAACAGTATATAGCTCATATGTAGGCAGGCAGGGCCCAGAAGCTCAGAATATCGCATTTACCACCATATATACCAGCTACCAGAAGACAAGAGAGTCATTGAGAGCCCTTATTAGGGCTACTATGTTGAACAGTATATTGTTCATATGTAGGCAGGCAGGGCCCCAGAAGCTCAGAATATCGCATTTACCACCATATATACCAGCTACCAGAAGACAAGAGAGTCATTGAGAGTCCTTATTATTAGGGCTACTATGCTGAACAGTATATAGCTCATATTTAGGCAGGCAGGGCCCCAGAAGCTCAGAATATCGCATTTACCACCATATATACCAGCTACCAGAAGACAAGAGAGTCATTGAGAGTCCTTGTTATTAGGGCTACTATGCTGAACAGTATATAGCCCATATGTAGGCAGGCAGGGCCCCAGAAGCTCAGAATATCGCATTTACCACCATATATACCAGCTACCAGAAGACAAGAGAGTCATTGAGAGCCCTTATTAGGGCTACTATGTTGAACAGTATATAGCCCATATGTAGGCAGGCAGGGCCCCAGAAGCTCAGAATATCGCATTTACCACCATATATACCAGCTACCAGAAGACAAGAGAGTCATTGAGAGTCCTTATTATTAGGGCTACTATGCTGAACAGTATATAGCTCATATGTAGGCAGGCAGGGCCCCAGAAGCTCAGAATATCGCATTTACCACCATATATACCAGCTACCAGAAGACAAGAGAGTCATTGAGAGCCCTTATTAGGGCTACTATGTTGAACAGTATATTGTTCATATGTAGGCAGGCAGGGCCCCAGAAGCTCAGAATATCGCATTTACCACCATATATACCAGCTACCAGAAGACAAGAGAGTCATTGAGAGTCCTTATTATTAGGGCTACTATGCTGAACAGTATATAGCCCATATGTAGGCAGGCAGGGCCCCAGAAGCTCAGAATATCGCATTTACCACCATATATACCAGCTACCAGAAGACAAGAGAGTCATTGAGAGCCCTTATTAGGGCTACTATGCTGAACAGTATATAGCTCATATGTAGGCAGGCAGGGCCCCAGAAGCTCAGAATATCGCATTTACCACCATATATACCAGCTACCAGAAGACAAGAGAGTCATTGAGAGTCCTTATTATTAGGGCTACTATGCTGAACAGTATATAGCTCATATGTAGGCAGGCAGGGCCCCAGAAGCTCAGAATATCGCATTTACCACCATATATACCAGCTACCAGAAGACAAGAGAGTCATTGAGAGTCCTTATTATTAGGGCTACTATGCTGAACAGTATATAGCCCATATGTAGGTAGGCAGGGCCCCAGAAGCTCAGAATATCGCATTTACCACCATATATACCAGCTACCAGAAGACAAGAGAGTCATTGAGAGTCCTTATTATTAGGGCTACTATGCTGAACAGTATATAGCCCATATGTAGGCAGGCAGGGCCCCAGAAGCTCAGAATATCGCATTTACCACCATATATACCAGCTACCAGAAGACAAGAGAGTCATTGAGAGTCCTTATTATTAGGGCTACTATGCTGAACAGTATATAGCTCATATGTAGGCAGGCAGGGCCCCAGAAGCTCAGAATATCGCATTTACCACCATATATACCAGCTACCAGAAGACAAGAGAGTCATTGAGAGCCCTTATTAGGGCTACTATGTTGAACAGTATATAGCTCATATGTAGGCAGGCAGGGCCCCAGAAGCTCAGAATATCGCATTTACCACCATATATACCAGCTACCAGAAGACAAGAGAGTCATTGAGAGTCCTTATTATTAGGGCTACTATGCTGAACAGTATATAGCTTATATGTAGGCAGGCAGGGCCCCAGAAGCTCAGAATATCGCATTTACCACCATATATACCAGCTACCAGAAGACAAGAGAGTCATTGAGAGTCCTTATTAGGGCTACTATGCTGAACGGTATATAGCTCATTCTAGCTATATACACACTGCACACAACAGCTGCTTTAGTGAGGGGTAGCTGCTGCTGGAATAGGGACAGAAAGACTTCAGTGGTGTATTACCACCTATATACAAAACTATATACACTCTGCTCAAAACGGCTGCTTTAGTGAGGGGTAGCTGCTGCTGGAATAGGGACAGAAAGACTTCAGTGGTGTATTAGCACCTATATACAAAACTATATTTTGCACTACTGTTTTGTGTCCTCTGTGCCAACAAAACACTGTTTTATACCCGGTGCGTATAGGCACCATTTCACCTTCTGGCAGTATACGCCTGTATAGCCAGGTGTTCTCCTTAAAAATATATTTATATTTGGCTCTACTGTTTTGTGTCCTCTGTGCCAACAAAAGACTGTTATATACCCGGTGCGTATAGGCACCATTTCACCTTCTGGCAGTATACGGCTGTATAGCCAGGTGTTCTCCTTAAAAATATATTTATATTTGGCACTACTGTTTTGTGTCCTCTTTACCAACAAAACCCTGTTATATACCCCGTTGCGTATAGGCACCATTTCACCTTCTGGCAGTATACGGCTGTATAGCCAGGTGTTCTCCTAAAAAATATATTTATATTTGGCACTACTGTTTTGTGTCCTCTTTACCAACAAAAGACTGTTATATACCCGGTGCGTATAGGCACCATTTCACCTTCTGGCAGTATACGGCTGTATAGCCAGGTGTTCTCCTAAAAAATATATTTATATTTGGCATAACGCGTGGCCAAAAAAGTAAAACGTCTGAAATGCGGAGGGCTAGCGCAAAGGGACGTGGACGAGGACGGGGGCGCGGAAATGCTGGTGGGGGCACAAACCGCGCTGAAGCCAGTGGGGATACAATGCGTGCTGGTGAGGGGCAGCCAGCATTACGCTCATCCAGCTTCCCTGCCTTTATGGGACAGTTATGCGGGGGGCGGGGTACACCTCTGTTGAGGCCTGAGCAGCGTGAACAGGTGGTGCAATGGATGGCCGATAACGCTTCCAGTCACTTGTCCACCACCCAGTCATCCACACAGTCTCATTCTGACCCTCCTTCCCCCCAACCTGGCCAACAGAGTCAGCCCACCCTTGACCCCTCCCAGGACCTCTTTTCGGGTCCTTTTCCAGATGTGCTGCAAGAATCCCAGGAGCTAGCAGAGGAATTTGTTTGTAGTGATGCCCAAACACTTGAGTATCCGCCATCTCCTAGTGATGTGGACCCGGAACCAGCATCTGCTATCATGAGCGATGATGATGAGACGCAGTTGCCATCAAGGGAGGCTGTTGGAATGTCCAGTGGGCAGGAGGAGGAGCAGAGAGAGGAAGTGGAAGAGGAGGTGGTGGACGACGAAATGACCGACCCCACTTGGACAGGGGTGATGTCCAGCGGGGAAAGCAGTGGAGATGCGGTCTGCGCATCACCGAATAAGGCAGCAAGAGGCAGAGGACAGTCCAGAGGCAGAGGACAGTCCAGACAGAGAAGGCAGGCCACAGCCAGCAGGGCCGAAGCTCTTCCCGGCAGCAGGCAGTCGCGCGAAGCTCCCCCATCGAGGCCTCGTACTTCTGTGGTGTGGAGATTTTTTAATGTTTGCGTGGACGACAAACTGAGCGCGGTTTGCGCAATCTGCCACTCAAAACTGAGTAGGGGCTCTGAGAAGAGCAATCTGACCACCTCAGGCATGCGCCGTCACTTGGAAGTCAAGCACTGGGCTGAGTGGGAGAGAGCAAACGCAATACAACCTGCGCCCGGTCTTGCTGCCACTGCCTTCCAGCCACGTGTCCAACTTGGAGACCCAGTAAGTGTAGGGCGCCGAGGGATCGGGGAGGACAGGGGTGTGGTCTCTCAGGTAGTCCCGCAACATCCGCCGATACTTGTCCCTCCTGCTGATAGCGGGCCCCGCAGTGATGGAAGTTGCACGAGGGGGTGACATGAACGTGTCCCACACCTTGGAGAGTGTTCCCCTGGTGGCTGTGGGCCTGATCGATGTTGTCAGACTCTGGGAGACACTCTCCTCTCTGCCGCCAGCGATGCTGGGTGGGAAAATCTGCATCATGTTCTGCAAGAGTTCCCTCTGGTATTCCAGTAATCGATTCATCCTCTCCTCTACCGGAATAAAAGAGGAGAAGTTATCTTTATATCGGGGGTCCAGGAGTGCGAAGACCCAGTATAGTTTGTTCTCCAATATCCGGACAACACGTATGTCCCGGGAAAAGCAGCCCAGCATTTTCCTCCTCCTCATCCTCCTCCTCCTGTAACTGCCACCGAGCAGCAGACAAAAGTGTGGTCTGACTGTCTACCTGCGTTGCGTCTCCTCCTACCCCCGTCTCCTCTGTGTGCAATGCGTTCTCCCTTATTGCGATGAGCGATTCTTTAAGGACGCATAGGAGCGGGATGGTTACGCTCACTATAGCGTCCTCGCTGCTGACCTTCTTAGTGGACTCCTCAAAGATACGCAATACATCGCATATGTCTGCCATCCATGGCCACTCGTGGTTGGCAAACTGAGGGAGCTGAGTTGGATGCAAGCGTGGATGCATCATCTGGTACACCATCAATGCTCTCTGCTGCTCACACACCCCGGCCAACATGCAATAGGTGGAATTCCAGCGAGTGGGCAGGTCGCACAACAGCCGATGTTGAGGCAAATGGAGGCGTTGCTGGATTTTTTTTAAGCTAGCAGCAGCTACAGTTGACCTCCGAAAGTGAGCGCACAAGCGCCGCACTTTCACCAGTAGCTCTGCCAGGTTGGGGTAAGTCTTTAGAAACTTTTGTACTACCAAATTAAAAACGTGGGCCAGGCATGGTACGTGATTGAGTTCTGCAAGCTCCAGAGCCGCCACCAGGTTACGGCCGTTATCGCACACGACCATGCCTGGTCCTAGCTGCAGCGGCGACAGCCACATCTCTGTCTGCTGCAATATGGCGTGCCTCACCTCTGCGGCGCTGTGCTTCCTGTCGCCCAAGCTGATGAGCTTAAGCACCGCCTGCTGACGTCTCCCCGCGCCAGTGCTGCAATGCTTCCAGCTAGGGGCTGAGGACGATGTTAAGGCAGAGGAGGAGGAGGAGGAGGAGGAGGAGGAGGAAGAGGAGGGGGGTCTATCAGAACCCGTGCTGGCAATCTTGGGCGGGGGGTGGTATGTAGGCCGTCCCTGTTTGCGACCCCGTCCCCGCTTCCACAACATTCACCCAGTGTGCCGTCAAAGAGATGTAGCGTCCTTGGCCGCAAGCGCTTGTCCACGAGTCGGTGGTCAAGTGGACCTTTGCGCGGACTGCGTACCTCAGGGCCCGCCTGATGTTACGCGACACGTGCTGGTGCAGGGCGGGGCCGCCGCACCGGGAAAAATAGTGGCGGCTAGGGACAGAATAGCGAGGTGCGGCAGCCGCCATCAGGCCGCGGAAGGCCTGCGTCTCCACAAGCCTAAACGGCAACATCTCCAGGGCCAGCAGTTTGGAGATGAGGCAGGTTAAGGCTTGGGCTTGGGGGTGACTGGAGGCGTACTTCCGCCTGCGGTTGAACGCCTGCGAGATGGACAGTTGATGGGACGAGGAGATGGAAGGTGCAGACGAAGATGCGGGGGAAGGGGGGGCTGAAGGAGAAGGCCCCAAAGTAGCCGAGGCAGAGGCAGATGTGGAGGTGTCCTGGCTGGAGGTCTGGACCGCAGTGGCAGCACACAACAAAGGGGAAGACTGTCCCTGTACGCCTTGGAGGTGCTTGCCTGCCCTGCCGCCAGCGTGCTATCAGAGAGGGTGTTCAGCGCAGCCGGGGGCATTATAACCGATAAGCGCAGCCGCCTGTCAACCGACAGTGCCGACAGGCTGACGCTAATCAAAATGAACAGCAAGTGGATTGACCCGGACTTTGCTTGTACAACAGTGGAAAGCAGCCAAGAGTGAAGTGCCATCTGTATGAAGTGCCATTTCCTCCTCCTCCTCCTTAACCGCCGTAGAATTGCTGTATTAATAAAAAAAATTATGGCTCACCTCTTGGGCTTAATACAATCAATTTTTAAGAGGTCTCAGCTCTTGGGCCTCCACACAATTTTTAAGAGGTCTCAGCTCTTGGGCCTCCACACAATTTTTAAGAGGTCTCAGCTCTTGGGACTCCACACAATGTTTGAGAGGTCTCAGCTCTTGGGACTCCACACAATGTTTGAGAGGTCTCAGCTCTTGGGACTCCACACAATTTTTAAAAGGTCTCAGCTCTTGGGACTCCACACAATGTTTGAGAGGTCTCAGCTCTTGGGCCTCCACACAATTTTTAAGAGGTCTCAGCTCTTGGGCCTCCACACAATTTTTAAGAGGTCTCAGCTCTTGGGCCTCCACACAATTTTTAAGAGGTCTCAGCTCTTGGGACTCCACACAATTTTTAACAGGTCTCAGCTCTTGGGCCTCCACACAATTTTTAAGAGGTCTCAGCTCTTGGGACTCCACACAATTTTTAAGAGGTCTCAGCTCTAAGCTTCCCTTACTGCTGGGGTGACACACTGTAACAAACCTCCTCCTGTAAGCTTTCCTGACTGCTGGGGTGACACACTGTAACAAACCTCCTCCTGTAAGCTTCCCCGACTGCTGGGGTGACACACTGTAACAAACCTCCTCCTGTAAGCTTCCCTGACTGCTGGGGTGACACACTGTAACAAACCTCCTCCTGTAAGCTTCCCTTACTGCTGGAGTGACACACTGTAACAAACCTCCTCCTGTAAGCTTCCCTGACTGCTGGGGTGACACACTGTAACAAACCTCCTCCTGTAAGCTTCCCTGACTGCTGGGGTGACACAATGTAACAAACCTCCTCCTTTAAGCTTCCCTTACTGCTGGGGTAACACACTGTAACAAACCTCCTCCTGTAAGCTTCCCTTACTGCTGGGGTGACACACTGTAACAAACCTCCTCCTGTAAGCTTCCCTGACTGCTGGGGTGACACACTGTAACAAACCTCCTCCTGTAAGCTTCCCTGACTGCTGGGGTAACACACTGTAACATACCTCCTCCTTTAAGCTTCCCTTACTGCTGGGGTGACACAATGACACAAGAGGACATGTCTGACCACATCACACACACACACACACACACACACAATGACAATTAGGGGTGGGGTCTATTTATTTTCCCCCTTGCCTATGCCATCTGTGGTTGTCATTAGGCAACGTGATTTTAAGGGGTGCAGAATTTTGTTCTTCTTTTTTGTACAGTTTGGCTTGGGGTCCATGGCAATGTAGAGGAAAGAAGGTTTCCTTGTCTTGTCTCACTTTACGTAGAAGTTATATTGTGTTTGGAGTGTATTGTTGAGTGGCTGTGATAGTGGCGTAATAGTGCGACTTGGGCGCGTTATATGCACCCAGACATGCTTCCCCTGCTGTCCCAGTTGCATTCCAGCAGTGTTGGCATCATTTTCTGATGTTTCAGGGTGGACTTGGTGACCTCCAAGTGGTCGAATTGAGATTTCCAAGTGGCAAGCATTTTTTTCCCATAGACTATAATGGGATTCGATAATCGGTCGAGTAGTCGAGTAACGCGGTCTATTCGAATCGAAATTCGAAATTTCGAATATTTCACTACTCGCTCATCTCTAGTCACCAGCAGTGACCCCTTATTTGTCCGCCATGCCTCACTGATATTGTGGGCAGCAGCCACATTCCTGGCATTTAGACAGGCAGGGCTCACTGGACACGACAGGGAAGCCGGGGATGCATCTGTCGGCATTCCCTATGCCAACCCACAGTCCAATCAGTCCGTGCTGATTGTACAAGCATGCTCTGTAAGAACGGCAGACAGGTGAGTGGAGTGGGCCTTCTGGGGGGGGGGGTTTCACACAGCAGAGCATCCCAATTTGGGATGCCCCGGGGCAAGGTCCAGTCACCAGGATAGTCATGGTCCACTTTAAATCTGATCTGGCCAGGTCTGTGGCTTCAAAGCATACCAACTGAGCAGATCCAGCATAAAAAAATATAATTCCTTGTATATATCCTGTACTTACTTAGCAGAATAAAGTATCTATCTAAAGTGATTGTCCTATTCAACCTGTTTCTATTGTTGTAACTGACATCCATCCCTCAGTGAGGGGGCATGGCTTCATTTAAGAATTGTCTCTCCTTCACACACTGGGAGGTATGTGAATGGATCTAGTTTTTGTATGCCTTTCCAATGTCCTGGGGGGGGGGGGGGCAGTCTTTCTGAATCTGCCAAATCCTTCAGATCAGATTATCAGTGTGCAGTGATCTGATTGACCAAGCGGAGCATGAATCTCTTCCATGAAGCAGATCTGTTCCCAGCTCACGTAGGTGAATGCACTTTGCTGCCATTCATGCAGACCAGAGAGCCCAACCCAGGATAAAAAATAGAAAATAGTTTCTTTTCAGTTTGGGAACCAAACTCCAAACACAAAAGGGTTGATTCATGACCATGAGCAAAATTTGTATCTCTAGTTTTTTTAAGATTAAACACTTTTTCTTGCACAGCTGAATATGGTGCTGACTTTACTCACAGTCATGAATCAACCTTAAAGTGAGGTTTGATCTTCCCAGTGGAGCTACAGACTGCAAATGTAACGCCAAGGATACGTATACACTGGGGCAAAAGTGGCCTAAAGTAAACCAAAACCCTGGTAAGCCAACTCTAGTCTAAAATACTCCAGAGCCATGTTTCAGCTCTCTACAGCTTTCCCCCTAAGCATCCCAATTTGCCCCATACTCACTGGGAAATGTGATCCCGCTGCGCATGTGCAGGCTCCTGCTTACCTGCATGCATGCCCCCCCTGGGATCCCTCTTACTGAGGTGCACCAGGCTGAATGGGCAGTGCAGGCACACACAGCCAGAAGAAAGCCAATTGGGAGGAAATGATATGAAACCCTGGTAATTGCTGTCATTCCCAGGCATTGTAATCTAAATGACTGGTGCAGGGTGCAGCCATTGGTTTACTGAAGCTGAATGGCACAGGGTGTGATGATTGGCCAAATTGAAAGAAAATCCTGTGCGTTTTTCCTCTATAAAGTGAACCAATTCGCCATTTTGCTGCCCCCGGAGTCTAAAAGACTCCAAGGCCAGTAGCTTCCCTACCCAAATTTGGATGCCCCGCTATGTAAAACCCCCAGGATTACCCACAAATGCCCAGCCATTCAGATGGGGACCGGAGCATGACCCAGACTGCATGGAGACAATGGAAGGCAGTTAATCCTCTTTTGTTATGCCACAGCTCTGATTACAAAAAGGTTAATATACACAAAATAGGTCCAGGGTCGGATTATGGGGGGGCGGAAGGGACGCATGCCCTGGGACCCCAACCATTTGCCCAGCCGAACAACCTTTGGGTTATGGTCTGGTCCAGGAGGCTTTTCAGTCTTTAGTCTGAAAGGTCGTGGGGCCAACAACAAGGCTATCGGCGGCAGTGGGGGCCCCCTGTGCACCTGGGCAAACCTTTTTTTTGTTTTTGCAAACCAGCAGCCAAAGCCACCAGAGGGAAGAACGGAGAGTCTAGAGCAGCAAAGCCACTGTCAGCAATGCTACAGGGATGGGTGCGTGCAGAGCTGTCAATCGGCGGCCGCTGACTGCACATAAGCCACCAAGCACAACCGCTGGCAGCTCAGCTTGTCCTGAATGGCAAAGCAGGAGTCCCCGAGCAGCACAAACCCGCACAAGAGTGGCACAAGGGACTCAATCTGACACTCCAGTAAGTGGGCGCCAGACAACCAACAATCAGTTACTTGGCTGGACTATTATTTTATAGGAAAACAAATACTGTATCTGGGGCCTCCACCAGATTTTGTGCCCAGGGGCCTCCACCACACTTAATCCGGCCCTGCATACATCACTGGCTGTACGAGGGGTGATGCATGCGCCATGGGACTGCTGGAAAGGTGCGTTTAGTGGTTGATCACATAGCAATGCATCTCAAATCAGGATTCTGCAGGGAAATGGACCAATATCAGGGATGGTGAAAATCCTGAGTATTGGTTCACTTTAAAGAAACGGGGAGGCCGATTCATTAATAGCGCCAGGTAGCGACAGATGAGCGACTGTAGCAGTATTTTCACAGCGCCCGCTAGTAGTCGCTGTGCTTGGCCGTTGTTCGGTTGTTGATAGCGACTCAGTCGGTGTGCAGTAATGTTGAATATTGGGTGAGGAGTCGCTATTTGACAGGTTCCGCGCTGTATGGGAGCGCATGATAGCGACTGGCCATAGCGACCGCCTCCCACCATATTCATTAACAAATCACGCTCAAAAAAGTAATATCAATTCTGCACAAATTTTTTTTTTATTTTTTTTTTACCTTAAAAAAAATATCTAACATGGCAGAAGTGGTAACAGAAATTTTCACGTAAAAAAAAAAAAATAAAAAAAAAATTATTAACAATTAATTATGAATATTTAAAGATTGTTCCATTGAAATGCATTGGAGAGCGCCAGGTAGCAAGAGGTCATACCTGTCGCTGTTCAAGGTCGCTCACTGGCGCTGTGGGGTGAGGCTGGAATAATGACGAATGATTCGCTATCTGGCGCTCTCTCAGTTGCTAAGCAGGATCGGCTTGATAAATGTGTGATTGTGGTGGGGAGCCGGCGTTCTCGTGGCGGTGATCGTCATTACCGTTCGCTCACCAGTCGCTACCTGGCGCTATCCCTTGTTAAATAAGGGCCAAAGGCTAGCGCAAATCATTTGCATTTTCCATTTCTGGTGCTTCTTTAGTGCTATGTAAAGTTTAATTGATAAATGAATGTTATCACAGTATAAAAAATGCTGGATCAATAGACAAGCTTTTTCAGCAAATCACTACTGTCTGTTAGTGCTCGGAAACCCCATGCAGCAGATTCTCGGTGGGTCACATGACTTCCCCCCAATCTAGCAGACAATGGCCACTGTGCTGGATGTGGCTGGCATCCCCAATCTACAGACACTCGCACGCTGCTTACAGACACAGAATTCTCTCACCCTGTCTTTCCAAGCTTTTATAGCTTTCTTTACAACCAAACTTTATGATCATCATTGAAAAAGAAAAAAATGTACAGGGTGAAATTCCTGTTATGCCAGTTTTATATACATAGTATTGTTACTTTTGTTACTTGTAATTAGAAAGACAAAAATACACACACATAGAATGTATATGAATAGGCAGCACAATAATAAATGCAATCCCATTTCTGTGTGACACAGCTGCATTCTAGCTATGCAGAGAATTGCATCCACATGGAATGTGCTTCTCTGTAGAACCAGATTGTAGAACCAGATTGTAAGATTGTAAGACATTTACAAGCCTGTTATGTCACTTTTTTACCATTTCATATGTATATGTAAGAACGGCATGGGGCATGCTTTGAATACAAAGCCGGGCACAGAGCAGTGAGAGCGCTTTAGTGTCTCTCCTCTGGCTGTGCATGCCCTGGTGCGGGTGTGTGTCGCTGCACTCCACGCATGCACTGTGGGATGTCAGGTTAAGAAAAGTAAACAATGGGATGTCACACAGCAAGGTATTCCAAATCAGAATGCCCTGGGGATAGGGAGAGCACCAGCCCTAGAGAATTATGGACAACAACAGACTAAACATACAGGTAGCTAAAAAAGAGTGATGTGACATGAATCATTTACTTTAGCCCTGAAGTAGAATTAACAGCCCTGTGATTTGCTGCCTCATGTCTCTGACTTGGTGCTTAGATACCAGCCATTATTCTCTGCACTTTGACCATGAATATTACAAGGGGGGACTCAGACTGTCCTCCCATGTGGAGTGTCCTGCCCCCACTCCAAGAATCCCCTGATCTATGTGCTCCTCCACAGACAGCTAAACCCTCTCCCACAGATCAACAAATGAGACTGGATGATGGTCTGTAGATTTGTTAATCAGCCATGGGAATGGTATAAAACTGAGAAGAAATGTGAACAAATATATGATTAATAAACGGCATTATATATTGTGCAGCAGATTTTACAGTAAACAGCAAGTAGCTGCAAAACTGGTGAGAATGGCCGACCATGAGGCTAGGCCTTGCTGCAGATTACAGTACATCTATAAAACAGCAAGCTGCTATGGGCCTACCCTGTTCATATCTATACTTTAGGGCTGCAGACAGTCGAAATTCAAAAATAGACACTTACTGGCTATGCACTAACAAAGAGTGGGATGCTTCCTTGTGTTGTAAGAATGGAGATGTCATGTCCCAGGACATGTTTTATATTGCCCGGGGTAACTGTTTAATACCCTTCCTGGCTCCCTTAGTCTTGCTGTGATACAAGTAGCTCCTCCTTTATCCCCCTCTTCCTCAGCCATTTCTAGCTTGCTCCCTTCTGCAGCTACAGTCTTTCTGCCTGCTGTTGCTGTATGGGTTACATCACAAGTTTCCTGCTATATTGAACGTACATGTCAAAATTCCTGCTGTAAGAAGTGTTTGCTGCAAGATTCTGTACTGAACTAAAGCTTTTGAAAGTATTCTACGTGATCCACAAACAGCTGAGTAAGCTATCTGCCAAGCCTTATGAAGTAAAGAAAGCATCCATCAAAGACACACACAGAGAATGTGGCTGTCTATATGATTCACATTACTGCCATCAGAATAGGAGAGAAATAGCCGCCTCTGCTTTTATTTGCAGGAAGAAAAAGTACTGATACCCTGCAGAAAGTTTCCAGACAGACTCAGTGTCTGGCTTTTGTGAATACAGTAATAACTGATAAACAGTAGGTGTTACCAACATATAAGAAATATATCACTACTGCATTGAATCATAGCAGACATTATACTGTAATGCAGACATTTAAATAATGTCTTTTAGAGGACAGACCATTCCCCGTCTGGAATTGTCTAATGCCACAACAAGAAACTGCATGTGGAGGCAGAAAGAGGATGTTGGTTTGTGACTCACTTGAAAAAAAGGTAGGTTTACAAGCAACAGACATTGATGATGCAATGCTAACTAATAAGAATAGGTTTAGTCTTTTGTAGTGGCCCTTAGTCCATTAAAAAGTCTGCTGTTTTATTAATTCAATGGAGGTGTTCATTTGTAAGACTCAAGTTCGAAACTAGTTGGCTGGCAATTCTGTAAGCTGCTCCCAGCCATGAGCTTGCCATGGTGACAGACAAAGTCTATTTGACCCCTTCCCTGGTGGTATAGACATGGCTGTGATGTTGGGACTGGCTTTCATCCCACTCAGGGTTACCTGCTGGAAGTTGTTAGATGTTGGAGAGTTGCAAAGGTAGTTGCATGAAGACTTAAAAGGATACAGAAGGCAAAGGCAATTGTTAGACCATTGTGTCGGGCTACATTTGGCACTGTCCTAAACTGTTTTCCATTTTTAAATTAACAGACAAAGTCTATTTGACCCCTTCCCTGGTGGTATAGACATGGCTGTGATGTTGGGACTGGCTTTCATCCCACTCAGGGTTACCTGCTGGAAGTTGTTAGATGTTGGAGAGTTGCAAAGGTAGTTGCATGAAGACTTAAAAGGATACAGAAGGCAAAGGCAATTGTTAGACCATTGTGTCGGGCTACATTTGGCACTGTCCTAAACTGTTTTCCATTTTTAAATTAAAGAAGAAATGTGTATCGTCTTTGTAACAAACCAAATTCTCCCTTGGCCAGAAGACTCAGAGGCATTGAGCAGAGACCTAAGCCAGTTCGCATTAGGACCGTGGAGGGTCCCTTGTCTAGTAACCCAGCAAAGGTGGTTGCAACCTTTCGTAAACATCTTGAAGAGTTATATAAACCTAAATCGGCCTTAAACGCAAAGTTGGCAGAGGACTTACTCAGCCAGCTCGATTTACCCCTTCTACCCCCAGAGGCCAGATCGTTTGTGGATAAGCCTATAGAAGTGGTGGAGGTACAAGAGGTCATAAAAGCATTAAAGGTCAATAAGCAGTATTATAAAAAGCTTAGTCAAATATTGTCTCCCCGTCTGGTGCTGGCTTTGCATGCAGTGAGAGAAGTGTCACTGACTCGCTCACAGCGATGGTGAGTATGATTCCTAAACCTAACATAGATGACACTGTCTAGTCTAATTACAGGCCCATCTCTCTGCTGAACATTGATGTTAAGATTCTGGCGAAAGTCCTAGCGGCCAGGCTTAATAGATACATTAAAATTTTGATTTCTAAAGAACAAGTAGGATTTATTCCTTAGGGCCAGGTGGGAGACAATATCCAGAAGTGAACTTGGTGCACCATGCGAGGCCGGAAGGGCGAGAGGCTATGTTGTTGGCATTGGACGTGCGTAAGGCTTTTGATACGGTCACATGGGATTATCTACAGTTTATTCTGAGGAAATGGGGTCTAGGATCATGTTTCATTTCTTGGGTATCCTCCCTATATTCAAACCCGGGGGCTTTTGTAAGGTATTCTGGCTATTCCTCTGACCGCTTCACTTTAGGCAGGGGTACTAGGCAGGGGTGTCCACTTTCCCCGCTACTATTCGTATTAGCAATTGAGCCTCTGTCCAGGCTACTCCAAAAAAACACTAATGTAGCAGGAATCTCAGTGGCGGGTACAAGCATAAAGTATCGTTGTTTGCCAATCATATCCTGATGATGGTTACATATCCCATAACGTCCTTACCGAACTTGTTTGAGATTCTGGGAACCTTTACTAAGACCTCGGGCCTCCAAATTAGCTCAGCAAAATCACAGGCGCATAACATTTCCGGATAAATTCATAACCATGTCCTATTTATGTATTCCTAACGGTGTTTGCTGACCTGAGTCTGACTGAGGTTTGTTCAGCCCAGAAATCAGAAACTCCAGATAAGTCTATTGCCTCTCTGTCTGATGCAGCCTCTGTGTTCGCCCCGCTTGGTTCCTATCTGGTCCTCCTCATATGGGACTTCTGCCAGTCTTACCCATCCTGATCATCTGCCTGGTCCCACATCAGCATTTGGGTTTTCCCAGTATGCTGATGGAAGTGGAGCAGTTGCTTGAAAGCGTCCATTGTCCGATTTGTTAGGGGGAGGTAATGTCAGGTCTGGAGTTCCTCCACAGCTTGGGAGCATGCCTCTCTTCAATTCTGCTTTCAGTTGGCTTCCTTTCTGGGACTTCCTCCTGCCGCTCCACCAGTAGATGGCTCTGTCCTGCAGAGGTGTTGGAAATTAGCCAGCACCTGTGTGACTTCCTGCTCTATATAAGCTAATCCACCCATTCAGCCATGGATCAGCATTGAATTGTCACCTTGAACCCAGAACTCTGAACTCTGAACACTGAACCCAGGACTCCTGCCACAACTGTTGTGTTTTTCTTCCATGTCTCAGCTTTGAATCCATCTTTGGACTTTCATTGGATCTCTATTCATGTATGTTTCCTGACTCCTCCTGTGTATTCATTCAGCAGCCAGAGTGTGTTTATGTTTGCCTGTATATCACCCAGCCCAGGTCTAGCTTTTGGGAGTATGGAGCTTCATCTGGACCATTAAACAAACCCATCACTTTATATACACTTAAAATGTCTCTGCCTAAGAGAAAAGGATCTCTGCGTTTTCATTTAGTTGAGGAATCTTATGAGCTATTGAGTTTAAATGAGGCTAGCAATGTCAAGCCTCTGGAGTTGGGAATTCCTCCCTGTCGTTGGGTAGCTGACCACACTCTATCAATGTTAGCAGAGTTAGTTGTACATTTCCATCAAGTGCTGAAACAATGAATCCATTAGTCACCTTAGCATGGACCTTCCTGAATCTAGAACAGGTTCTCAAGGTATATGGTTTTGTGTGTTTTGTTATGTCGATGTAATGAAAGAACTCATACTTGTCAAGGGAACTGTTGCCCTGTTCATCTAATATGGCGTACATTCTGATAGACTTCTAAACCTTAGGCATATATTGCTGCAACCTTTAAGGTTTGGATTGCGTCTGTTTACTATAATGTAGAGAGTAGAAAGTGGTATGCCTTCACCTATGGGTCCTGACTCCTGACCCTTCATCTGGCTCCCCACCGTGCTGTGCAGCCTGAACTGAGGGTGTACATGGGGCTGGCCCTGGATGTAGAGATGTAGTGTGATCTGTGCTGTCACATTCTGTGCATTTTACACTAACCTTAACAGCATTTCTTCCTGTGCCTGGGCAGCTAGAGCTTTCACTTTTAAGATAGTAACAGCATTATGTAATGCTCGGGGTCAAGCCTTTGTTATCTTTCATGTCAGCCTAATTTTTGGCTGTTGTGATCCTAGTTCCCTGAAATGAGTGCTCACCACTGGATTAGAAATTCCTGCACTGTGTACTTGAACTATACCCCCCCAGAACGTCCAGAAGTACAAGTGCTCAAAGATATGGTATGAAAGGCTAAAACCCTAACCACCACTGAATAAGACACATACATTGAAATGTCAAGACTGGACCAAGCAATATCTGAAAATGTGGGCCTGTAGCTGCATCAGTAATGGCACAGAACTCAGGCACCAGCAAGGTGGAGGTGGGGTAATGCTTTGGGCTGGTATTATTAAAGATGAGCTAATTGGACCTTTTCACGTTGGAGAGAGACTCAACTCCCTTTTTTTATGCAGAACAATTCTTAATCGCATGCATCAGTTCACTGCATAATATCTAAAAAGGGGTGTGGCAGCTCACTGTCACTGATGGCAGGGGCGTCACCACATCAGAGCAAGACATAAAGAGAAGTCTGAAGAGAGAGCGGCGCTGCACAAGGAACGTGCATCCAACCTTTCAGGTGAGAGCTGCTGCCCTGGAATAGGAGTGATGGTCTACTTGGGAGAAAAGTTGAGTATAGCTTTTTTTTTTATTTTCCTGAAAATGTACTTTAAATTTGGGGGAATTTGGATCCTCTCAAATTCATATTGTTGGGAAAAAATGATTAGAATTGCATCCAAATCCAACAGAGGCATGTCCCAGGAATATTACTCGCTATGAACTGTAGTGGATGTACATTATAGAGTTTGTTCTTTGCATGTGCTACCAGCTTGTTGCTGATCGATTTGGCTATAGTGGCCTTCATTGGACTGATTCTTGCTTGTATCTGACTTTCCTTAGTCTCCTAATTTGCCTGAAGACTTATCGCCTGCTGTGCTGCTATTTCCACTTTAATGGTTTGGCCTGATCTTAACAACCCTTCAGCTGTTTCATGGTCCAGCTGTTGTGCTTTGGCTATCATCCTGGCATACATATTATTTGTCTGGCATGGGTAAGGTTGCCACCTTACTGGTATTTCACTGGCAGAGCTGGTATCTTTGGTAAACTGACATTTTTTGGTAGTGGTGTGTTTATTTGTTACTGTCAAGCAACAGGGCTAGGGGATGCACCCAGCTGGACCATTATTTCAGAGCACTCTGGGGAAGTGTGCATTGTGTGTGCGTTGGCTGTTGTGCCAACCCCCAATCTCCTCCCTCCTCTATTCTGGGCATCAGCATGCCTTCAGCCGTGACTTCCCTCGTCTATGCAGTGCATGCCATTATGTCCCTCCCTCCCTCATCTTTGAGCCCCAACCTCTTCCTTGTCCTCCTACAAATAACCACCCTAGCCTTCTTGGGGCATCATTGGCTACAATTTAATTTTATGTGGAATATAACATTACAATATAACGTACATTTTACAAGACCATGCCCCCTACAAGACCACATCCATGTACCCGTGAAAAGTTGGTCGGTATTTTTTGTTGGCAAAAGTGCCAACCCTAGACATGGGTAGGCAGCGGGAGAGGAATTTGTTTCCCAGCAAAGAAAGCCATAGACATAGGCTTATATCCACTTTATAGGTTTGTTTATTTATTTACAGAAAACCACCAGTGCAACATTGTGCGGGTTGATCAAAAAATATAATGAAATAAAAAGTTAAAAAGCTTGGGTGCGGGAGGGGGAGGATATTAAAACATGCTGACATTTTTGGTTATCTACAGCTGAAATCCAACCCCCTAACAGTAGTGGGCAGTTTACTAACAGTAACAGTTTAGCTATAATAAAGTCAAAGTCCTTGTCCAGGCACACACCAACTTACCAACACCTTACCCTTTGGGAACAGTGTAAAATGAGCCATATCTAAGCATCTCTCAGATTAAATGTAGTGAAGTCACTTTTTTTGCGAGTTCTGAGCATGCACTGTTGTGGTTTGCCATGCTCACCAAAGGACATAGTGGCTGTTAGACCACTTTTTGTGTGGTCCTGACTCCTGACGGAATGAAATTGAAAGGAGGGCTAACTTTTCAGCCCTGCTAGCGCTTGTACCCAGCACTGCAGAAAATAAAGGAAAGGCACATAGGACAGGCATTGGTTAAGCTGCCTGCCGCCTGATTTTCACAGGAATTATAGTCATTTTAAAACAACTTGCTGTGATTTACTTAAAAAGGTCTCTTGCTTTTACAAATCATCTTTTCACACATTATTTTGTTCTTTTTCTGGAAAAACACGTTAGGAACTTGCCAAGTATATGAATGTGTTATTTCCACCCTGAGCTTAAAAACATTTCAGAGAATCCTTCCCAGAATGTTGTTTTCCTCATAGACTATGACATTACCATGAACATAATTTGGGTATAATAAATCTAAATTTTTATGTTTCTGAAAGTACATAATCTGGAATATGGTCATATTTTGTAAGATAATAAAACCAATTTACAGTCGCTATACAATACACATTTGGATGCAAAACCCAGCATCAGCAACCCTGGAATCTTTAAAACTCTAGGGCCCCTGGGGCACCCCCATTCAGGATGCCCCACTGTGGGCACCCTCTAGTTCCCTGTAAAAACCTGCTTTCTCCCTGTTCCACCAGTGAACGTACAGCTGTAAGCTGTACCTTTAGCTGGGCGTGAATCTGCGCAAAGCACTCGTGAATGGCCGCTACGGCATGCACCCTGTTAGAGGCTAGTAGGGATGCGGCCGCTTGTTAGCCAAAAATGAGGAGCACAGCCGAGTGTGCTGATTGGTGGAGAGCCCACACATGCTCCTTAGAACCATGGAAAGAGTTTTACTGGCCGACCTGGGGGGGGGCTTCACACAAGTCGGGGTGCCCTGGGGGCAAGGACCAAAACCCGGGATAGTCAGTGCTCTACTTCAAGTGTCCACTATGTCCTCCTTTGAGATCTGACAAGCTTCAAACTCTATGGGAAGAATGGTGCTAGATTAAAAGGTTACCCTTGTTTTTTTGAGACTCTAAAATCTGTAACAACCAGCATCTCAGGAAATGTTCTCATCCCTTTACTATAAGCATGATGACATGTCAGTGAGGGGAGCGTCAGGTAGTGCCTTTTAAACGACAGGTAGCGGCAGGTAGCGTCAGGTGAACGCCGGACACGGCACGCAATTACACATCCATCAATCAGAATCTGTTGAGCGACTGGGATATCGGCATGTAGCATCCGATTCATCATTATCCCAGCCTCAGCGTACAGCGCCGGCGTTCAGCCTTGCAGAGCGCCACATATTACCTCTCGCTACCTGTCGCTCTCCCATACATTTCAATGGACCTTCTTTTATTTCTCTTGAAACTGGGTTTTTGTTTTCTTTTTTTTTTTTTATTCTCAAATAATGTTGGGATCTTTCCTGACCTTGAAAAAGCCATTTTGTTTTGTTTTTTTTTACATTTTATATATTTATGCAGAATTTATATTACAGGTCTGCCATTAATGTGTTCATGTTACAATGTTATAACAATGTCATGCCATATGTTTTCGCTTTGTTACTGGTGGATACATGTTAAGAAACAGACTTTAATCATACAGCCTCCGGAGCTCTGGCCTTCAGAGAAGCATTTTTGAGCGCGGGTGGTGTGTGAGGCTGTTTTTTTAATGAATATGCTGTGAGTCGGTCGCACTGACCAGTCGCGAACATTCACTCCCATACAGCGCTGTACTGGTCATTGGCGACTCCCCACAATGTATTCATCATTGCTGCACAGCGACGGGGAGGCCGATTCATTAATAGCGCCAGGTAGCGACAGATGAGCGCCTGAAGTGCGGATGAGCGCCCGCTAGCATATGCCACGAATGGCTGTGAGTCGCTATAGCAGGCCTCCTCAGTCGCTATCTGCCGTTGTTGGGAAGAATGCCTACATTGGTGAATATGATGTTTCAGATCAGCTTTATAGGCGCTGTAATTTTTCACACGCTATTCAAGACAGTGCCTGAGCGTTGGTTTGCTGTTGGATTGAAATCAATGTTAGAACCTTCAGTAGTAAACACATTGCACCATGTTTATTTGTTTTTTTGGGTTCAAAAATAAATGCATACAAGTGTGGGTTTCTCTTCATGGTGCCTAAAAAAGAAGAACAAGTGTAGTTAGTTTTTATTACTCCTTTTGGTTTGTAGCATTTAATTACATTCCAAGGGCTCATTTTTTGGGCAATTTTGGACAACTTGCACCCCACCCCTTATTCTTATGTGGGACAACTTGCACCCCACCCCTTATTCTGGTTTGGGTCAACTTGCACCCCACCCCTTGTTCTGGTTTGGGTCAACTTGCACCCCACCCCTTATTCTGGTTTGGGTCAACTTGCACCCCACCCCTTATTCTGGTTTGGGTCAACTTGCACCCCACCCCTTATTCTGGTTTGGGTCAACTTGCACACCACCCCTTATTATTGGATCCCACAAATAATTCCCCTGTAGTCCAGTACTTGGATTATAGTTAAGATGAGGTAGCTTACCGAGAAAAACAACGTAATCATGCTTTCCCTTAACTGAAATCCAGTCTGGGTGTCCTCAGTCGTTTCTGCGGGCATGTTGGGGATTTCTGGCACCAGTGCTGTTTCTTCAGGGGGTTGTATTCTGTGGCATATGCAAATATTGTGTAGGACACAGCATGCGAGGATAATTT